>BSSO01000903.1:0-27533 GCA_030267885.1 Mesembryanthemum crystallinum
AATGTAGAGTGGTTATGTACTTATCAATTAATTCCCCTTAAATTTTGGAATATGACATGGACCTCTACTAAGAATACATAAGCGGACAACTAAGCAATGACGTGGCATGCTGATGTGTCGAGCTCTGGTTGAGTTTGCTTCCTTTTAATCTAATTATATAGATTTCTGATATTTTTTCTTTTAGCAGCACAATGCATGGTCTATGCAGATGGATCTCGAACTCAAATGGCTTCTAATGATCAACTAATCTCATAAGTTAAGTTAGCTGATATAATGATATCGGTTTAAACTCGACACTATAGAAAGAGATGTAGACACTTAAAGGTTGCACTATTTATTGTTTTGGTATGATTAAGATTAAGATTACAGATACCCACCCCAAAGCATGAAAAATAAGCAAATAGACGGAGAATTTGAGATCATTTGCGGATTTTGCTGTATCATGCATCAAGGTGCAACTAATTAAAAGTAGAGTGATTAAGGTCATATGGCTTCTGACATCAACCATTTGGGGTTCACACCAATGTGTTATGTGTATGTGCTTAATCATTACGCCAACCAAGTGGATGCCAATGCACATGTTATGGTGAGGGTGCAAGTACAAATTAAAAAGACATGGGCCTCAAAAGGGTGTAAAAGCCCTCAGATGAGGAATAATTTTACCCAGAATTCCATGAAAGTCCTAGGAAAAAGAAAATAACATGATAAGGTCTAGTACTATTACTTTCCTACTTTCTATGTATGTCTCCATTGTTGTCATGCTATACATCACTCCTAAAATCAAGATTTAGTTTGTAGGTTTCAATTTATAAATAAAGAAATTTATAAATACGTGTGTTACTGTATTATCGCACGAAACCATGCTTTACTCCTAATTATTAATATATCTTGTGAAATAATGTGCAATATCTGTAATAATATTTACAGTACCTTTTCAATCACATCTGTCTAAATATAAAACATTACCAATAGACATACAATGTTACGATTTAGATAAGTTTACATGTAAATAACATGATAATACAATTACTCCGTCTAGCAGCATGGTTGCTTGCCGCATCCCATGAATTTATTTATTTATTTATTTATTTTTTTTTTTACATTCCAAAATAGTGAGAGTGAGAATGGAGAGACTATTAGATAATAGTTGTAGTAGTATTGATCAGAAAATCAGAATTCAAGCCCACATTGCAATGCAACCTATTTTAGAACATACACCATTCACTGCAAACAAAAGTGCAGATTCTTTGAGCCTCAATTTCTTCTTTTTTAACAAATAAAAACCAGGAATCTTTTCGCCATCTTCACCAACATTGCATTGCCTCAATTAAATCAATCAACTAGTAGTACTCCATATGGAGTACCATTTCATAGAGTAACCCTTTGAGATTAGATCGTCATTCGTCAGCCGCATGCTAGCTATTTGGATAATTTTGACATTAATATATACTATTACTCATTAAAAAAAGAATTATACTGTACTTCTGTATTTCTTATATATATGGTCCCCTCCAAGCAGCTGTTAGTCACTCCTTGTAACAACGTTACATTTCTTCAACAACTAATGTCTTTTAAATGTCTTCAACACAATTAAGAATTGGTTTAAAGACATTTGCTCCCTAATGCCTCCAAATCTGTTATTTAGTCTATATCCCATTTGTAATTTTGTATTAGTATTACTTCTCCTGCTGGTAGTATTAATTTGATATTTTTACCAACTTTTGTATATACTTGACCAGACAATACATCAAGAAAGAATATTCTTTTTTTTTTTAAACATAATGTACATGTTATTGATCGGAAGCTACTGTAGTAAACCATCCCAACATCCACCCTTTCCCAATATAGATAGGTATACAGTGTTTAAGGAATTACACTAAGATATATTACTTTTGTAAAGTTGAGTACTGCAATTCAAAAATTCAGTGATTGGAGCAAGTGAAATAACAAACGTACTCCTACAATTATTGTTCACTATCAAATTTCAATAAGGTGTACTAAGGGCATTATTTATGGTCATAAATATGTTAAATTGAGCTCAAATTAAAATAAATATGCCATGTCATCTTTGATTGGCCGAAAATTGTCTAGAGTATACCCTAATGTTATTTCACAAACGTCAGTATACTTATCTATATTTAGACCAAACCTCAGTATATGTCATTGTTTGATCTTATGCGAATATGATAATTGTAATCCAATGGATTCAGGGTGAACTTGTTTCGGAAAAACAAATCAAAAAACACAACCAAGTTCATTAGAGTTAGTATGGCATGACAAAGTAAACAAAGTATAAGAGATGCTCAATTGGTTAGCAGTATTGTCCTCTCAACTGCGAGGTTAAGGGTTTGGTACAACATATTTATCGAGTTAACTACACAAATGGGGATTTAAGTTTCGATGAATTTTGAAATGAGAAGAAATGAAGGGAAAAAGAAAAAAAAGTTAACTACACAAATGGGGATTTAAGTTTCGATGAATTTTGAAATGAGAAGAAATGAAGGGAAAAAGAAAAAAAAGAAAACAATCGCCCACCGTGGGGCTCGAACCCACGACCACAAGGTTAAGAGCCTTGCGCTCTACCAACTGAGCTAGACGGGCTTGATTGATAAAATTGCAGAAATAACCTATATGTAGCCAATGTAGGTGTTTTTCAGAAACCTCAGGTCCAAAGTTAAACACGTACGTCGAAGGTCTACATTACGTCAGAGAATTAAAGTCCGAAACACAGAGACAAAGATAGAAAAATTTAGCAGGTCCATTGTCAACTGTCAAGTGTCGTCGCGTTTGTAAGGAAAATGTGGAGCATTACCAGTACCAGTACTCGTTGCTTCACTCCCGTGTCTCGCCTGAGTCAACTCAGCAGCTACCGCCGTAATTTCCTCCGTTCTCTGTCGCCGCCGGCCGTCCAATTCGCTTCACCGCCGGTCAACCTTCGGGCTTCTTCTTCTGCTGCTGTCATCGAAACGACACCGGTTCGCCCCTCGCCTCCTTATGCTCTCTCATACCAACTGCTCAACTTTATTCGTCTAAATTACTTCTACTAATACTAGTTGAAATTGTTTGTCCTTTATGTGATGGATTTTTATTTTAAATTTGTGTGGTTGGATTAATTTTAGGAAGCTGTTACAGCTGATAGGGAAATCAACACCAAGAAGAGCAATTTAGGCTGCCCAATTTGTTATGACCCACTAACATGGAGTGCTGTTGATTCAAGTTTGTCAATGTAAGCTATACTCCTAGCCAAGCTTATAAATATGGTAGCAATAAACATATGTTCTCTTAGGAAATCTTAATGCTTTCGAGGAAATTAATGTGATGTTCTTAGATGAGCTGAACATGTTGCAGAGAATCCGCGCGTGGCACTACCCTTCAGTGTAGCACTTGTAACAAGGTGTACTATGGCAATGATTCCCATTTTGATCTCACTGCTGCCAGTGGTGCCAAGGATTATGTTGAGTCGATGCCGCCTGTAACCGAGTTCTTCAGGTGTTTTATTGCCCAATGTTGGCAATTGCATTGTGAATAATACAATTCTAGTAGCTTTGGTGGAAGTTGTAACAACGTGATATGGTTTGTGCAGTACTCCAATAATGTCATTTCTTTACGAGAGGGGCTGGCGCCAAAATTTTGGGCTTGGGGGTTACCCGGGCCCTGATAGAGAGGTATGTGTAAATTCCTCGGTGTATATCACTGCAGCAGTGCAGCTTACTCGTAGGCGAGGTCGGAGAAGCAAGTCTTCTCCTTTGAAACTCATCTGTTTGCCATTGAAATATAACTGCGTAACTTGATACTACTATTATAATAGTACCATCATGGTTCTTGCTGTGGCATATTCAAGGAATAGCAGCTATTCGCACTTTTAGTCTGATGCCTGATGGATATGCTGATTGCTGCAGCAATCACTTAGTAATAACAAATTGTTGCCCGTTGCAGTTTGAAATGGCCAAAGAGTACCTTAAGCCAGTTTTAGGTGGAAACATTGTCGATGCTAGCTGTGGGAGTGGAGTATTTTCGAGACTTTTTGCCAAGAGTGGACTGTTTTCTCTTGTTATTGCTCTTGATTATTCAGCAGCGATGCTGCGACAGTGTTATGAATTTGTCAAAGAGGATCAAGGCGTCCCAAAAGAGTACGAAATCACCGTTAATTAATCCATGAATTTGATAGTTGAAATTCAACAAGTCCTGATTAATCATTTTACCATGTCTCAACAGGAAGTTAATCCTGGTCAGAGCTGATATCTCTAGACTTCCATTTGTTTCCGGCTCTGTTGATGCTGTGCATGCTGGTGCTGCATTACATTGCTGGCCTTCACCATCCGCTGCTGTAAGCATGACTCGCTATTGTACTTTTGATTTTCATGCTCTGTGTTGTCTTGTGGCTAAACTACTCCAAACTGGAAATTTTTATGACATGAACCTGTAGCATAGCGTAATACAGATGCGCATTTGGTGGAATTATGGCTAAGGGAACATATAGTAGTAGCAGGAAATGAGAACATTACGTTGTTAAATGTTAAGTATTCTGTGCAGATGGCAATGTTAATGAATTTGCACTTGTAGATGTGCTACCGTGCTAGATAGACAAATAGTTAGAGATCTTCTATCTTGTAGTGTTGTCATCGTGATCTTCTGATTTTGATGACTGTCCTGATTTAGATTATCTTCTTGAAGGTACCATTTTCATATTTGTGCACTTTACATGTCAGAGTTTTTCAAACACTGGAACTTTCATTGTCCTGTTTAATCTTTGACATGCTCGATACCTGCATACGAAGTGTTATGGGACGGTTTAGCTAGTTTCACGAACAATAGTCAGTGCAAGAGGAGTCACTTTTGTGGATAGCATACTCCTTATGCAGATACATTTTGAAAACGAATCTGTTCATTGACAATAACTGGAGATGGAAGAGGTGCAGTGTCACCTTGTTCAACCACATATTGCCATCATTTACATTCCGATTTCCCTTGATATGGCTGTCATGATTTTGCAGGTTGCTGAAATTAGTCGAGTTTTACGACCTGGGGGAGTATTTGTCGCCACAACTACTATAGCAGATGGCCCTGCCACCCTAGTACCATTCAGGAAGAATTTTCGCGAGGTAAACCAAGGCATACTCGAAATTAATCCCAGTGCATTATTGTTTTCATGTGGTTTCTGTTGAACTCCGCTGATGTTCTGTGGGTGTGGTTACAGAACTTGCAGCAGTTTTCAGGATCACGCATTTTCCTATCAGAAAGTGAGCTTGAAGATCTCTGTAGAACGTGTGGCCTAGTGGGCTTTACATGCATCAGGAATGGATTTTTTGTTATGATCTCTGCTTCGAAACCCAGTTAGGCGTGTTCTGATTTCCTTGTGTTTTCTTTTCTGCCATTGCCGAAGTGTCAGGGATATGCATATATTACATGTACAAATGTTATAGGACTGCATTGCTTTGGAGTTTCATTGCTTTGTAGTTGTACATTCTGATTGTATTGTTCTTTCAGTTTCCTGCTTCCTGTTTGTATAGGATGCTAACAAATGTTAATAACAGGAACAATACTTAGTGTTTATTTTACCATGAAATTCTAAAGCTGGAACTTGATAACCTTGTAGCTGGTTTAGAGTTTAGATCAACAAGATTGAGTTTTAGATTGTAGTATAAGTTTTCATGGTTTACTCTGTTTTACTCTGCATTGATTTCAGTATGAGATGTCCTTGTTGCGTGTCCAATATTTGTGGGAGAAGTATTTATTGAAAAGCAGAACAATAATCTCGTTTCTAAATAGTCTAATTAAGGGCAATAAGAACCTTCATCATTTTTTGCCCATTTGAGGTATTATTTACTCGAAAGATGCATCTTTGCCTACAGTATACTATCGTCTCAACTCAACCCATACAAAGCTCAACAAGTCTGGTAATCTTTATGTTCGATACTTGTGAAATCCTTGCAGAAAATTATATAAAAATTTGAAATATTCTGTATCAGGAATACAACTTTTATTAGCACGTTTATGTTACATCAAATTAATAATCTTCTTATGCATAATGACATTTTGTACAAAAATGAATCAAAAATAGAAAAATTACAGCAGTAGCCAGAAATACAGGGTAAACTACATTTATTCTGATTTGAAGCTGAGTTATAACTTAGAATTTGGTGGCAGTGCACTCTTTAGGAAGCCCCTGAGGGAACCTTTTAGTGTCAGTGCAGTAGTTGTAGATCATGAAGTTCTTCTGCACCCATTGCAGCCTCTTCTGGCTGGTGCCATCAAGCTGTTGGTTCATCCAGGCAGAGGCCGAGATGGACCCACCACGGCAAGAGGATTTTCCATTGGACCAAACACATGCATCGGCGTTGAAGTTCCTGTAAGAAGCTGTAAATGGAGCCTTGCTCCAGTCTGTCTTGATCCGCCCACCTTGGGTTGCCCAGTCATCCGCGTTCCAGAGGCTTGAGTATATCCTCATTGGCTGGCTCTTTGGGAACGGGACTCCCATGGATTCCATGTTCCTGAATTCTCTGATGGGTGTTCCGTCTACAGAAAAGCTGATACCAAACAACAACAAAGGTAAGCATGTACTGAGTAATTATGAGCACAAGAAGCTGTTTTCTAGTTTGGTTGAATACTTACATGATTCTTTGGGGATTCCAGAGGATGGAATAGGTGTGGAAATCAGCGGTGGGGTCGAACCAGAGGCGGAACTGTTGCTCCCGGCCACCTTTCCCTTGGCTGAAAACGTTGGTGTGGAGAGTGTAAGGCTGACCGGTGACATTGCCCAAGAATTCGAAGTCTATCTCATCATGCGTAGGTCCTTGGGACGATAGCTGCAAGTTAAACATGAAGAATTAGCAAACATGGCAAATTATTAAAAATCATGAAGGACAATGAGGAACTAGAGAGAGGGACAGACTTACATAATACGCAGTAACAGTCCCAGCAGAGTTGCCAGGGACGAGCTTAAGCTGCATGTCGATCTTACCAAAGAGGTACTCGTTCCTGGACTGGAAGCCAGAGCCAGAGGTCTTATCAAGCGAGAGGGTAAGGAGCCGGCCATTGTCTAGGATCTTGGCACGACCATTGCCCCAAGTGAGGTCGAAATTCTGGTATAAATTACCAGCAGCAGAAACGAAAGACGCAAGCACAAGGAGATTAACAAGGAAGAGGAAGACATAAGAGGATGAAGCAGCAGAAGGCATACTAGCCATATAGCTAGAGAGCAAAGAAGAGTAATGCAGGTAGAGTAGTTATTAGATATTACGAGTAATGTTTTTTGAAATTGATGAATCACAAACATGTGCATGGGAGGGTATTTATAGTAGTTACTAAAAGGGGGAAGAAGAATAGTAAAGAGGATAAGGGCGGCTAGTTTGAACTTTGAAGTTGGTAAAAATGGGGGATATACCAGTAGCAGCCAGGAAGTTTCAAACTATGAACGTGAAACAGCTGGGTTGCCTTTTTGTGTGGGCCGTGCTGGCCCATTTCTACATTCACCACGTACTCTTTTGTAGTATTTTTTATTTTTATTTTTTTTTTTATTTTTTTTTTTGGGGGAGCTGCGATTTGGCAAAAAAAACAGGGGCTGACCAGACCAAAGCTACCGACTATTGGCTACAACGCGGAGTTTCTGTTACACTACAAGCCAAGTGAAGCATGATGAAATGACAAAAAAGGTACAGGAGCAGGGAACGTTTGTGTTTATGGGAAGGGTTCAACAAACAGATTTGACAATTGAAATTGAAAGTGTCATAAATTGACATGAAAAATGGACAATTGATAGTGGAAGATGATTTGGACTGGAGTTGTATGATTAGTTTTAATGGCCCATCTTAAAAGGCCCAGTTCTGTTTTCTTTATTGTGTAGAGTACTTCTAGAAATCTCTGCTTCTGGGTTCGAGTCACTTCGAGGTTTGGACTGTGAGGCGGCTAAAACTGCATCCACTGAGGAGTAGTATTAAGTTTTCGAATTAAGCCTTAAGCTTTTATTTAAAGGCAGAAATGGCTAGGTCTTTCTAGACTCAATGATCAAAATTCATCTCTTTTCTTGAGTGTTCTATTTATAAAGATTCAAGAGATGTTTTAACAGTTAGAAATGTTTGTGTCTTATCCCAACTATAAGTTTGAAGATTCGATTTTAAATGTTTAATTGACACTTGTGCCTCCACTAAATAAAACTATGTATTTGATATTTATGTTTCTTCTAAACAAAACTGTGTGTTTCATAATATTTTGTATGAAAATTGAAATCTTGGAATCTTATTTTGCCATGCTAATTGCCTATAGTAAGAAATGGGTGTTGGATAAAAACTTTAGATACACAGAATCTTTCATGAATGTCTGCATTTTTCAATTTGGATACTCAAAATCAAGAACAAATTCATCTTCTCATGGACACATAAAATTTTTTAGTCATCTTTTCTTGATACGAATCTCTCTTTATATATTACCCAAGTCAACTCTGAAAACTACTTTTATTTATACTATTGCTAATAGTGGTCCGCATAATTTAGATATCCAAGCACAAAATTCACATTGAACTATTCAATCTTTTTGTGTTTCAATGTTCATAATGCTTTGAGAAATGAAATATTCCGCATTTCTGAGTTTTGTTTCCATGCAATATAGGGTAAACATAATGATTGCTTTCCTTCATTTACACGGCTTGCTTTGAACTCAAGCCTCATTCCCTCCTCATTCATATTTCATAAGCTGTAAACTGTAGTACCCGAAATGAAAACGAAGAAAATAAATAGGAGTATTAGCAAGAAGGCAAATTCTTGTTTGATACATGTCTCATCGAATTATTAGATGAGACGCATGAATAATAAGAGTTTGTAAATTGGGCCTAAACCCACTCATTGAAGTTGGGCTAAGTGGTGGCTTTATTAAGACTAGTCTCATTAGAAATAAGCTGAAACAAGAACTCAATTTGATTGAGGGCAACATTAGAGGAGATATGAACATATACGCCTTTACCCTTTACAAATACTAATCAAAAGTCAATCTCTTTTGTCCCAGTAAGATTTAAAAACCAAATACTCCTGTTGGTAATTGGCAATTATAGCTTGCATCTACAGACCTGATCATCTTTCATTTTCGTTCGGTTTGTGTTGTCAGAATATATATGGATGGAGATCAGCACCGCCTAGCCCAATGGAGAGCCTAACAATCATTTTGGTAACTACAAAATTTTCCAACTGCTAGTGTCTTTATTTCTTTATATATATATACATACATATTACATACATACAATTTAATTAACATACATATGCTTAGGAGTACATGACAGCATCTTATAGTAGGAACTAGGAAGTACAAACCCCCCTTTTCCCCAAAAAAAAGAGAATTTATTGATTTGCATTTTTTCACTTTTTTTGGGGTGCAAAGTAATTTACAAGAGTTTGAAAATGCAGGCAACAAGGCGATCACTCAAGGAGATGGCATTCCTTGGGGAGGCCTTGAGGGAACCTCTTAGTGTCAGTGCAGTAGTTATAGATCATGTAGTGCTTGCGCACCCAATTCAGCTGATCATGGCTGCTACCATCAAGCTTGCGAGTCATCCACGGGTATGTACCTGGCCTGCAGGAGGATCTTCCTGTTTCTGGCACCCTAACACAAGCTTCGGCCTTGAAGTTCCGGTATGATGCACTGAATGGGGATTGGCTCCAATCCGTCTTGATCCGCCCTCCTTGGGTTGCCCACTGGTCCGCGTTCCATATGCTCGAGTACAGCTTCATTGGTCGGGTCCTTGGGAATCCTACGCCCATCGATTCCCTGTTCTTGAATTCCCTTATGGGTATCCCATCTATAGAAAATCTGCCAAAATTACATCCAACAACATTCCAATAAAAAGTGAGTAAAGCATATCTTAGGTTATGTCCATTTCAACTGAATTACTCTAAAACTAAAATGAATTCAATGGGGGAAAAAAGGATTAAAAAATCAAGCTGTACTAAATTGGACTGGAATGAATTGAATTAGCTGAACTGGACTAGAGTGAACTGCTGAATATAGAATCGTAACGACTAAATGAACAAAACCTTAATCTACATTTCCTATATGTACTGAGGAATATGGCAAGTAAGGCATATCTTACATGATTGTCTGGGGATTCCAGAGGATGGAGTAAGTGTGGAAATCAGTAGTAGGATCAAACCATAGGTGAAACTGCTGCTCCCTCTCCCCTTTGCCTCCAGTATATACATTGGTGTGCACCGTGTAAGGCTGACCCGTCAGGTTGCCAAGGAACTCGTAGTCTATCTCGTCATGGTTGTCTCCAACTGAAGATAGCTGTATCCAAAACAAGAACATATTTAATCAAAACTAAAATAAACAGCAAGGGATTTATGAAAGCTAACAATCAAAACGGATTAAGAAAATCAATTAAGAAAATGAATGATGAGTAGCAATGGTACATAGTAGGCAGTGACGGTTCCAGCAGAGTTGCCAGAAACGAGCTTAAGCTGCATATCGATCTTGCCAAAGAGGTACTCCTTCTTAGAGCGGAAGCCAGAGCCAGAGACATTGTCAAGAGTGAGAGTGAGTAGTTGGCCATTGTTGAGAATCTTTCCTCTGGCATCACCCCATGTTATCTGAAAATTTTGATCAAGGTTTTCCCCACAAGCACCCATATCCAAGAACTGCACCACAAACAGCAAAGTCATCATCACCATCATCATCATGGAATGGGAAGCAGAAGATGAAGAATTATCCATTTTGGACTTATTTGAGGATTGTTTGTCAGTTTAAAGTTTAAAGAAACAGGGGAGAATAAGAAGAGTGAAGTTAAAGTATGAGAGTGTAAGGTTGAGAGTGAATTGAGGGGGAAATGCCACTATGTTAATATATATAGGAGAGGAAGGAGGTTGGTGCATGTAAAGGGAAGAATAAAAATAATATTACTTAATTAAAACTACTATTTATTAATTTATACTAGGAGTAGGAGTTATGAAGCAAATAGAGTAGTAGGAGGGAGGCTGGAACAGGGGAGATGGAACTGCATGGTGTAAGGGCAAAGAAGAGGGGGAGAAAAACAGGTGGAGAGATAAAGACAAAGTAAAGGATCAAAGGCGTCGGTCGACTTTGTCATGACACAGAGATACAAAATGACAAGTAGCAGCTGGGTAATGGCTATCCCCTGAAACCCAGTCCTAAAAGCCAAAAGACTTGGGATGTAAAATAGAAAACGACAGAATTGTAAACAGGGAACACTCACTCACTAGTCAGTGCTCAGTAGTCACTACTTGAGTGACCAACTTCCTTTAAAGAAGGTTGATAGAGATGACAATGAGTATCAGCAGCACTTGAAGAAGATTGAGTTTGAGTTCCTAAGGGAGGTGTTCCACAGTCTATCATGCCCATGCATGCAACATAGGTTGTACAGATCATATGTATATGGTCAATTTGTTCGTTGCCTTGATGCATGTCATTAACCTCCTTTTAGTAAGTACCAATGTACCATAGATCACTACCACTATCAATTTTGAGTACTACATTCTGTAATACTTCTTGCATCTTATACTGAAATACTCCTCCCATCTTCAAATATTTGTCGTGTTAAGGTGCATTGGAAATAGAAACTAGTAATAAATCAAGGATAATATGGGAAAACTATCAATTAATGTTGCATACCAAATTTAGAATTCTAAAGCGACAAATAGTGTGGCACATAAAAAATAAGTTAAAGCAACCGATATTTTGACGGAGGGAGTAATACTTATCGCAAGTTGTTGGATAAGAGTGAAGAAGTTAAGAAAACGTGTTTACAAAGAATGACATGAGCTTGTACTGAAGAATATGGAGTAGTAATGAAGTTCCTCCTTGCCAATACCAAAAAAAAAAGAAAAGAAAAGAAAAGAAAAGAAAAGGTAATATAACATTCATTTAGTATGGTAAGAAGAGATAAGCATATCATATGGTATCAAAGTTATACAACCCCTCGTCAGGGCATAGAATTTAGAATGTAAAAATCAGGGAAGATATATACAACATAAAGACTCATAGGAAAGCAGGGGAACATGATAGAGAAAGACCAATGTCACCGTCAACACACAGAAAACCTAGTAGTTATCAGACAAAAACAAAAGCAGCAGGGGATGCTAGTAGCAGTAGTACCTTTAAGATTGTGAGCACTTGTGACGATAGGTCTCATGATGTCTTTGGTGTTCTGTGACGCCTTTTTTTGGTAGCAACTTGATCCCAAAACATCCCTTTCCACTTTCAAGCCATATGCAGTAGACAACTACCTTTGACATGGGAACATCTTGAGAGTGGGAGCATTGGATGATGCATACCCACAACTACCAGGCCCCTTTTTCTTTTAAATATATACACACAACTCTTTATTTCCTAGAGATGCTCCTTTTGATAACCGCGGACAATATAGTTGAGCTTGAGCTTTTTGTATAAGAAAACCAGTCATCTTAACATTACAAACTAAATGAGCTTCCAGCCCTAGTTCAAAATCTGATTCGACATTTACAGAACGGTTGCCAAGGCCTCAGCCAGCCCTTACACCAGCAAGTTGTGTTTGTCAAACAGAGATTTACAAAACCCATTTCAAAGGGTTATCTACAAATTGAATATATACATCAAAGGAAGACAAGAGGGACACACATACCTGTCCTGTACATGTCTTCACTGTTGTTTAAAATTGTAAACAGCAAGAATCCTAATCATTACAAAATTCTGCTACTATCACTTGCAATTAACTGTACTCAACTTCCGATGACTCCCAAACGATTTATAATCCGCCTAAAGCAATCCTTGTGTTAGTCATCAACTACACGTTATCATTTGGTAACATCGGATATCATTGATCAATGGTGAAGTAATATTCTATCCTCGTTATTGTCTAGATGCGCTACCACTTCGGAATTCATCTCAATGCCTATATCTTTAAGATGCAACTCTTCCATTTTATGTACCTCAGCTGCAGGATATTGCCCGTCAATCAACTCCTCAACCTCCAATTGCTGCATCTCAGACTCTATTAAAGCCTGCATCTGGGCTCGCTCCCTATCTCTTGGATATGTGCTATATAAGAATGAGTAAATAATGCAGCATAGAGCTATTGGAATTACTATTGCAATATAAAGAGCCTTGGCTAAGGAAGCAGCATTCTCTCGATCTGTTGCGATTTCTTCTGACATAGTGGATCCTTTAGGAACAGGCTTGTAACCGTAAACGTGCTGAGCCAATATGCCAACAACAGGTGGAGCAAACGACGAAAGTATTGACTCAAATGATCGATCCAACGCATATATACTTGTTCTCGATTTCTCAGGAACGATTTCTGCAAAAATTGGACTGAACACAGCAATTAAACTCTTGAATGGAAACATGAACTCTTTCTTTCCACAAAGGAACATTTGGAAAGGACAGATCTTTAAGACTTACTTGTTTGTAGCAGGAGCATTCCAGGATATGAAAAACCCTGTGATAAACATAACTAAACCATGCAAGGCAGCAGTAGAAGGGTCCTGAGGTAAAACTAACAGAAGCAGTGCGGTTAAAGGGATTGCTGACCCAGAGCTTATCTGCGCTAACATTATCCTGCCCGTATTTGGCAAACGCCTAGACAACTTATCTCCCAGCCAACCTCCAAACAAGCCCCCAACTGAACCAGCAATAGTGAACAGTCCAATTAAGAATGCTGTCTGTGCATGAGAAAAACCAGTTAGTTCCAACCACATAGGCGCAAATGACAAAGCCGACCAGGGGAATGAACCTGTGACACCCTGGGCCACGATAATCTGGAAAGATGGTATTTTAACAACAGATTTTGCTTCTTGTACTAATTCCTTCACATGTGACGAGAAACAACCCTTTGTAATATGGCTACTAGCTTTTACACTGCCATCAGAGAAATGTGGATCTTTGGCATATAGACGGACTAATATGCCCACTACTACACTTACTAGTCCGACAAGATGAAACGAGATTCTCCAACCTGGAATTCCCCAAAATGTTAATGGAGCAATCAACACTGAACACAGCCCACCAAAAATCGAACCAAGATTAGCAGTCAACTGTAGCCACCCAAATGCTGTCCCTCGATTGCTGTCATCTGTTGAATCAGCTACAAGGGACTGAATAGCAGGACCAACAATTGCAAGTCCTATTCCATTCAGAGCTCTTGATACCGCCACCTATACAAAAAAAATGCCCAGAAGTAAGGATTCATCAAGCCAATTGAACAACCCCCCCCCCCCCCACCTCCAACACACAATCAAAAGAAAGAAAAGGAAAAAAAAAAAAAATAGAGACACTGCTTGCAACAAGCTATCAAATCCTGAAATGTCCACTGAATAGTAGCAGATCATATACAACTTATAATCTCTAGAAAACTTAAGAAATCTATATAAATATAAACAACAGAAACATGAGATTGCCCATTGTAGGATCATGAAAGAGTTATGCTACAGAACAACTGTCTTGATGGTAACAATTCCTCCTTACACATCAAATTCATCTGACAACGCTTAGTAAAAGTAAGTCTAAAACAAATCTTTATTTGAAAATTTTCAAGAAATTTCTGTTGCATTTTCTGTCTCCTCCTCCAGCTTGTTTGTTTCTACATCCTGCTGCTGCTATCCTCCACTTACTTCTGCTAATCCTTTCCCCACTTTCCTGTCCATTAATTCTTTCATATGTAGCCGTCTTCATTCTTCGTGTATCTGCAATTAGAGTATCTATAATTCCTATCACATCACCCTCCAAGCTATCATATTTCATTTATCTCTTTCATATAGCTAGTAGGCTAAGGATCACAATTAGTTTCCTATCCTGGTGACTTCCCTCATGTGTTCCTTCTTATCTTTCAATTGATCTCCTCTATCCTGGAATGATAAGACCTAGGCCAAGGATGATCACTCTCAGCAATGAATCTATCAATTTCACCAACTCTATAATTCGGGGTTAAACAGATGAAGAATACAACGCCACTGATAGTTCTAATTCCATACTCCAAGGGCTGATGAAGCCGTGTGTATGAACTTAACACATATCATTCCCCGCATTCTCCTAGAACAAACTGCAAATGACAACCTAGTGCAAAAAATCGAAAATTCCGGGCCGCGGTAAAATCTCCAATGGAGTAAGAATTCAACATGACATTCACATTCAAAAATCATTATCAAGCAGAAAATTCGCTAAAAAGACTAATCATCCAAAACCAAATAAAACCCAGAATCAATTTCACCAATCCGCAAACACAGAAGAAGGGAGGGTACCTGAGAGAAGGTGGAGGAGAAAGCGACGAGAAAAGTGGCGGCTGCCCAGAGGAAAGCGCCGAGAGAGATGACGTGGGCACGGTTATGGCGAGCGGAGAGATAAACGGCGAGCGGGTAACAAGCGGATTGAACTATGGATCGGAGAAGCGTCAGAGAGCCGAGCCGTGTGGGATCGGCGTGAAGGGCTTCTCCGACTTCTTTGTAAACGCCGGGAAGAATTGACTCGTCGGCTTTCTCCATTATACCGGCCAAGTTCACCAGCACCAGCGTTAGCCTCTCTGCTTCCATGGTTGTCAATTCTTCCTTGTGTTACTGTTGTTGTTCTTATTTGATGCACGACCCAAAAGACAGACAAAATTATGGGAAGTTTCAGTCAGTCAATTGAGTTTTGTTGGGGGTGAGAAATTGCGAGATTCAAAACCCCACAGTTGTGTTTGTTTTCATGTCATTCGTTTTCAGGTTGTTCTTTTTGATGACGGGGAAATGAGGGGAGCGGTGGAGGAGATGAGAATGAATGGGGTGCTGACTAGCTTGTTCCTGTCAACAAACCCATTGCCCATTGGCACACTCCTTTACTCTTCCCATTTCAATTCCCATTTGGAGTACAACAAAGATGGCACGGGTGTGCACAATTCATATCATTGAATTCCATTTCAATTCAAGGTTTTGTTCAGTTCAAATCAGTTTAGGTTTAGTTCAATTTAAATTTACAACCTGTTTAACAATAATAAAACACTTTTTAGATACAAAAAATCTGTTAGCCACCGACCACTTTTACTGTGAATGAAATATGGTATTAAATGAAAAACATGCGACAAAATATGAGAGCGCCTATCTTTGGATTACTTTTAGGTCCAGAGAACACATAAAATTTTCATTTTTGATATCACATTAAATTTTTATTGAACATAGGATGGGGGTCAGGGTGTGTATATTTCAATTGAAACATGCTAAATTGAAATGAATCTGTTAAGTGGGTTGTCCCACATTGATAAAATGAGAGTGCCTTGAGGTGTTTATAACTAGGGGAGTTACTCAACCCAAAACCAATTGGCAATGGGTGGAGTAACTCCCCTAATTATAAACACCTCAAGGCACTCTTATTTTATCAATGTGGGACAATCCACTTAACAGAATCTCTTTGAATGAATATTTATATGTGCAAGATAAAATAGGTTGAATCTTTTTAAATGAATATTTATATGTGCAAGATAAAATAGGTTGAGAAGTGAGAACTTCTATTTCTAACCCCATTTTGGCTTCTTAGAAACACTTGAAGAAGAAGGAAATGAAGAAAGAAAGGGGGAGAAGAGTAGTGATTTGTGAAGGAGAAATTAAAATTGATAGAAATTAAACCAAACGACACCCAAAATTAATAATTTGAAATGAACACATATTTAGCCTGGAGGCCCTCCACGTCAAGTGGAGGACTCAAGTCTTAATCCTCGAGAACAGAAAAAGACCGATTGGGCCAACAGCCACACCCCAGTTGGATCAAGCCATACACATTGTTCGGATTATGCTTGCCTTCAAAACCCAATCCCGTCCAGGCCTCATAACCAATTGGGCCCAAGGAGGAATTCCCACTTTTTCTTAAGTGTTTCACAATAGAGTACAAGTCTTTTAAAGGACACATGTAGTAGCCCGTAAACCACATGTGCCGGGCAAGCCAACCTATCAAAGATGGGCTGACGGGCTCAGGCAGAGGAGGAGACCCTCCCTACAAAGAATGGTAGAGGAGGTTTTTTAATCTCCCTACAATGAGGATCGAACCCTTGACCACTGGGTTGTGAGAGTGGGGCACTTACCACTTGTGCTCCCACCTCATCCTCAATGGAGTACAAGTCTTTCAATAAAAGTGGTGTAACTATACACTTTACATATTGTGTAAAGATACCATAAATTAGTGATGTACTCTTATGTGTAGATGGTTCACAAATAGGTACACATACAATACACAAGCATGTTGATAAGCAAATAATTTTAGATATGTTTTTCCGCATTGAACAATCAACTCAATTTTTTTCCCTTTGATAGCAACAATCAAGTCATTTAGGCTTTTAAGTTTTAACAAGTGGGGGAATTCCAAGTAAACTTTTCGATACCGTGGGCTACCTAACTGCATTAGGATGATGGATAAATTGACAACCCTGCTTCTATCCTGCTTTTTGTATTTTTTTTTTCCCCTCAATAAAAACTAAATAAAAGGGAAATAATTTGATGTTTTTTTTTAGGGGATTTGATGTTTCATTTAGGGATACAGAAGTGTAAGCCTTCATGAGAAAATACTAAGATGTGGATAAGATAATTTTCTTCTACAATTATTTTAAAAGAGAAATATTTATAGAAGTGCACCTAACCATTTACCAAACTAAATAATCACCTGTTTTAGATTTATAAATAAATAGTTCAAACTTTTCTTTGTATAAATAAAGCTTTGTAAATTAGTTGGCTTTGGGTGACTAGTGTAAGCTATGCATGTGTATATTTTGTTATTCGAAATGACGTGGATTTGAGTATTATTTTCATCAAAACAATAGAAATTTCCAAACATTGTCATTAAAAAAATAAAATTTAAAAGTAAAATCAAACAATATGAAACTAAATCAAATTAAGATAAAATAATTGTTAGGATTTAGTATGGCGGAAGTAAATAATAATCAACTAAGAACACAAAAAGATATAAAAATGAATTTAAAACGATAGCAAGTAACAACACTAAGGAAAACAGATGCACTGTGTGAGTAAAGCATACAAATAACCTCTGAAAGTGTAGCTCAACGAGTATTAATAGAAAGTTGTAAATCTATGAAGAACACTATATTTATAGGTGGAATAGAGGAAACTCATACAAAAGGTAGGAGAACTGAAAAGGTTTCCTATATAGCCCCAAAAAGAACTAATCGAACAAGCTAAAGCCCGGTTCGGAGTGGAGTAATAAAAACGGAAAAGGAAGAGGGGGATGATTGTTTTGCACCAATGACGTACAGTGAAAAAAACAGGATGGAGGAGATGATGAGTGTTATTCTCTGGCGCGCGCAACAACCATTGTCATTTGTCACTAAATATAAATATTCCAAAAAATGACAGTGCGGAGGTGGAAATGTTCAGGTTCAGTACAATGTCACATTTTCTGAATTCTCAAGTCACATATCAATATCACATACGGACATACCCCATCCTCTCTCTCTCTCTCTCAACTCTCAATTCTTAACATCATGCATCTTTCTTGGCCCCCAAATCCAGATCCCTAATTATTGCTCCGTCCTATTTATACAGATATAGCTCCCAGAGTTAATTAAGGATTATTGTTATACTCCATTTTCAACAAAATATCTACTCCTATCTTTTACAATAAACAAGCTAATTATTGTTCATCCATGGACATCTTCTTGGATAGTTGTTGTAAAGCCTATCGGACATATGAACAAAATACGCACTAAGTGTGTGTTCAATTCGCCTGAACTCGATCAACTGAACGGCCTGAACTCAACTCAATTGAATGAATAGTAGTTTGTGAGTGAAAAAATGTATGACTTGAACGGAACTGAATGACTTAAATTGAACTGAACGACCTGAAAATAGGATTGTGTAAGGTGAAATGAACACACCCGGCCCTAACACTCGAACGAGGCACATATTTGACATTTTTTTTTTTTGTTGGAAAATGACAAGGCATATTAATCCATTATCCAAAGAAATACTAATGTGACACATATTATACTATATGTGAGTTGCGGATTACCAAGCGTCAACTTCAATTGAGAATGCAAGGAGTACTTTTTATCCTTTATTAATAGTTATGTCCATATACAGCCTAGATTTCAATCGTGCATAGAGAATCTACTATAGATTTATCTAGTTAAGTTTTAACCGTGTCGTTCGGGGAGAAAGTGAGAAAAAGACTGTGTACCCTAAAACATACTCCTAGTAACTTTATATAAGAAGCTAGCGTATCTTGGGAAAATCTGATGGCTAATGATTTCCTTTGGCTACTGGGAAACTGGATATATTACATATATATATATTTATTATATATATATAGTGCGATTTTGATTTTGTTTTTGATTTTGATACTCTCTTCCCCAGTCTCATCTCATCTGTTCCTCCTATAATCATGACGGCTGAGTAGTGAGTGACTAGTACACATACTACACAACTCATTGTTCTCTTTCCATCTAGTAGTACGTACATCACCCGGCCTAAAAAGAAAAAGAAAAAAAAAAAAAGAAGAATAAATTCACTGAATCTTAAATTATTCATATTCCTTATACATGTGCTTGTTAATTCCTTGTTTAATCATTTCGAACCTAATTTCTTCTCTTTTTCTTTTTCTNTTTTTTTTTTGTTTCTCCCTCCTTTTTCTCCACTATTAACTCTGGTAGTCAATTCTTGCAGGTAAAATGAGTGTGAGTGGAACGCGTAGAAATGCAGATCATTTGCCGACAAGTCCATCTAATCATTATGGTTTTGAAAATGGTAATTATTATTAGTATAAAATATAATTAAAGAATCATCTTATTGATTGCTTTAGCTACCTTGGCTTGTAATGAATTTCATGGTGGTAAAATTAAAAGGCTCAAACCAAGCCGTGGTTTAGTACCACACTCAATGCTTCGTATTTAACCCTTATTATTATTATTATTATTATTATTATTATTATTATTATTATTATTATTATTATTATTTCCCGTAGGTTGCTCAATACTATATTTGGTGTTGAGGGAGTTAAATCTTTTAATCAAGGTACTTTTCTTCTTATCTGAACTATTTGGATATAGTAGTTACTTTTCAAATAAATAATTTTAGTTAGTAAAAGGTGGGTGGAGTTATGCATTAGGATATATTTTTAGGCTAGCTATAATTATTAATAAAATTTTGTAGTACTATTTAATTTTTTTTTAAAAAAAAACATTCAAATAATCAACGTGCTCCTTTTCAGATTATTTTAAAAGAATGAGAAGGACTCCATTTCTGTTACTGTATGTATGGTAAAAATCCACTTTTTTATTTTATTTTAAGATCACTAATAATCTGGTCAAAATCTACTGAAGATAGTCAAAGCAAAACAAAGAATTTTGGTGAGATGAAAGCAGATAAGTTAGCGCATTAATAAATCTGGGGTAATATAGCAAGGCAGCAGTGTGGAAACCAGTCTAAAACATGTGGTTGAAGCACATAAGACTTTTCCAAAAATATTCTATGGTCAATCTTCCAACTGCTACAATCAGACAGCTCCTCTTCATGACACATTATTTGAACATTTGAGAATTAGGTAGCAGATCAAAGAAAACCAAAAGAAAAATAAAAAGATAAACCAAGGTGAATATAGCTAGATCAATTGGTATATTTTCGTGTGTATCAGTGTATCTGTGTATGTGCAAAATCATTAGTCACTTAATTGTAAAAGACATTTATTTGACATTCTCACTGTCATAGAGTATTTGTTACACCTATACTGGTACATTATTTTATGTAAGAGTAGAGTGTCACACAATACATGTTATACTAGCTCTTTTTTTGGTACGGTGTTTCTAATAAAGATTATGGTTATTGATAATAAATTACACGATATATTTTATCAATATCATTTTATATCTAGTCTTAATTAAGATTTACAATTTGTTTTTTCTTACCATTTGTTTAGTTAAAATCAAATCAGTTGATCAGAACAACAACGGTACATTCCCCCGAACGAGTAGATATATTATATACTCCCTACGATTGTACACAGTTAGTGAACCAAAATCTCTACTCGTGTACACTTAGAAGCACACACATCACACATGGGGTGCCAAGCATTGTTAAGAATGCAAATAAATATAGCTGGTGTACAATATAGAAATCCTCCAGAATAAAGTAGAGCGAAGCTAGAAAGTGGAAAATGTTAAGAGGACAAGAACAAACTATATACTCCCTAGTAATAACATTGTACTAGTACTTGATGATACTCTTATTTTGTGGCAGCCTCCAAATCTATTCCCATTTCATTTTCACATTGGCTAGATTGGACCACATTACATGCAGGGGCTAAAATTCTAATCGTCAGAACTTACTTAAAAGGACAAATTAATAAAGAATTATATATAAACTGATCGATCATATTATTGAAGGTTCAAAGAAGCAGTACGTACAAGAATCCAATCATATAATAATGCTGAAAATCACCGACTTGGTTAATTAATTAGTTAAACTGTACTCTTCTTAATTACCTTCATGCCCCTACAGATTAATAACAATAATTACCTTCTTATAATAATCAATTAATCATTGTATGAAGTGGTAATTACCAATGGGAGTATAATGTTATACAGGAGATTGCTCCAAAATAATTATATAAAAAAGGGGAAAAAAATATATGAAAAAGCACTATAATACATAAATGACATACAGTGTATGGTTCTTCACCTAATAAACTTATTATAGCATGAGATATAATTAGGGGCCCTCAATGAAAAAAGAGAGGAGATCAGATGGGGAGTACAATAATAATAATAATAATAATAATAATAATAATAATAATAATAATAATAATAATAATAATAATAATGTGTGGTTGATAAGCAACCTGCTGGGAATATGGGATGGTGGATCTAATGCTAGCTAGCAACAGCAGCATTAGACACGAGTATAAAGTAATACTGATCTGGGTTTCCCCTCGATCTTTTCATATATTTGATCAGTTTACCCAAAAGTTCTAGTATATATGATAGTACTCCATTTCATTTGTATCCCTAAAATCTAAATACGTGTAGCACAAATTGAGAAAATTCATCATTTGAAAAAAATGTCTACTAATCCAGCAAGTTACTACCCAACGTACCTTGATGATGATGATGATGAGGAAGAGGAGGAGCCCCAGTGTTAGCAGTACTAATTGGCCCCGCCATTTGCTGCTGATTACTAGTATCATTATTAGTAGTTGTATTATGATGATGATGATGCTCATCATCATTAACATTATCATTTTCATCAACACCAGCACCAATCCCAATATTGGTGTCCTCATCATTAGATGTCACTCCGGGTTGGGCCGCCCCTGCTGCTAGTGATCTCTCTCTCCAACCACCACCACCGCTACCGGATCCGTCGGATGGCGATGGGAAAAGCGCGCTTATGTTGGGGTCATGATGATGACTACTACTACTAGTCATCATGAACATGTGCTGCTGGTTGCCTGTCAGCAAGTCTTGAAAATTGGTGGCTGTCAAAAAGCCATGTTGTTGTTGTTGTTGTTGTTGTTGTTGTTGCTGTTGTTGAGGATGAATGCCTGTTGATGAGTATCTGAGAGCTGCAGATGATGAGGATGATGTCGACGACAACGACGAAGCTGGTGCTGAGTGAAAGCCACTGCCAAGAGAATCAGGAAATGGGTCCTGGAGATTCATATTCATCATCAAGCCGCTGCTGCTGGGGTTGGGAATGGGATTAGGCTTCTGAGGATTAGGCCTAAAAGGGTAATTGTAAGTATGAGAAGGGGAAGCTGCAAGTAATCTTTCTACATTATTATTGGCAGCACCAGCGCCAACAGGCGGCCTCGAGACCCCAAAAGTAGAAGATCCGGCAGCGAAGAGGTCATTGAACCTCCGAGACATGAGAGGGGAGGCGGCCGCAGAGAAAGGGGAAGAAGGAATGCCAGTGAATTCCTGAACCATAGCTCTGAAATTGCTGGTGTCTGTAGTCAGCACTGTTGTGGGCGCCCTCCTTGAAGCTCTTGTTCTCTTCCTTGGGTTCTTATTACTAGTACTACCACCACCACCACCACTTGTTCCTGCACCACCACCACTACCACTACCACCACCACCACCAGTGGTTGGTTTCTTATTGGCTGCTGCTTGTTGTGGTTCATGCTGTTGATGAGATGACGACGACGACGCAGCTGCAGATACAGCTGCCAGCGAGTACGAGGAAGCAGTAGCGGCAGGTGGAGGAGGAGCATTACTGATGAAGCTGCTGGTAGCAAGGGTGCAACTAGTGCCCACCCCTGCTGATGGCGGATCCGATAAACCTCCAGGATGCGGTGGAGGCGGTTGCTGCTGCTGATGCTGATGCTGATGTTGCCAGAAAAGGAAGTTGGGGTAATTTGAAGAATCTGACCCAAATGGTTGTTGTTGTTGTTGTTGTTGTTGTAGGTAATTACTACTCATCTGATGATTGGGGTGTTGTGCTATTGCAGCTGCTGGATTCATTGAAGAAAACATCAACATACTACTCGGAATATTACTAGTATTACTCAACAGATAATTATTAGCTGCTGCTGCTGCTGCTGCTGCTGCGCTGGATTCATACTCATGATCATCTGCGCCGCCTCCGCCACCGCCTCCACCGCCGCCGCTAGAGGACTGCATGCTACTACTGTTGCCTGAATCCATTCTCCACCTTAATCTATCAATCAATGATTTTCCGATTGTTGTTGCAATTTGCAATAATATTGGCACTAATGGTCTAGCTAGTAGGCGTAGTGAATACTGGAAGGAGAAAGAGATGATGGGAGGAGAGAGAAAGAGAGAGAGATCTAGAAGGTAAGAGAAAAAGGTAGGAGGTGAGAGGTGGGAGGTGGGGGGGAATCTGAAAAGCTTGGATATGCAATGAAGACGGCAATCTCTTGCTTGTCTTTCTTCACTACCCCTCTTCTATCTATGCTAAAAAGGTACTTCACCCCCTAAAAAAAAGGCTAGCTATACTATCTAAAAGAGAGAGAGAGATAGAAAGAGAGAGAATCACTGAATCAACAACAGTGCACTGCATTAACTCATCCTATGAGCAGGAATGGGCAAAAAGCAGCCATATGAGACACAAACATAACTACTACAAGGAGAGATCAGATCATTTACAACAACAACAACGAACAACAATTGAATGAAAAAGAAAAAAGGAAAACTGTTGCAGATAAGTGTAATATAAGCTGCAGATCTTATGACCTCTATGGTATGTAGATTGTAGATTATTGTAGATGTAGCTCAGCTACCCACCTTCACCTTTCTGCAAACTCTGGTGTGGAAGGATTAGGGTTTGTTTGATTTTGGGTTTAGCAAAGAGGAGAGAGAAAGAGAGGAGGAGGAAAAAAAAAAGAGAGAAAAAAGAGGAAAGGGGAATATATATATTTTTAATGAGCTATATAGGGGCAATTGTTAGTAAAGAAAAACTCAAAAAGAAAAAAAAAAAAAGAAATTGGGAAGTGGAAGAAGATCCTTTTAGGGATGCAAAAATTGAAAGAGCATTGGCCTTATTATTGTGGGGTACTGAAGTCTTTTTCACACTCTCTCTCTCTCCATTTTAGAGAGAAAAAAAAGAAAAGGTAGAAGCAGGGATTGAAGCAGCAGCACAAGCTGCCTAAATGGGTGGCGACGAGTCAAACTCAAAAATATGTTTAAGAGAGAGAGAGAAAGAGACAAGGGGTTAGTTGGCGAAGTAGCTTAAGTAGAGTGTGAAACCAAGAAAAGGATGTCATCACAATTCACAAGACCCATAGTACCCAATATTATGTATATTACTTAATTAATTAATTAATAGCCACACAAACATGAACAATGCCAAATCAAAAACAACATTAATTTAAGGAAACATTGTCTTTTTTTTATGGGTAAACAATACTTTACCTAAATATCAACAAGGGCCGAACAAAGCTACTCTACTAAGCTAGAGTTGATTAAGCAAAGAATGGGAAAAGAATATTAGGAAAAAAAGTTCCCAAGTTATTATAACTTGAATACTTAAATGTATCATGCATGCACCCGTAATTTTTGATTATGTTCCATCAAAGATTAGAGTTCTGGCGATGGATACGGGATACATATCTTTTTGTACTTCTAATTATTTCTAAATTCGAAACCATTATCACTAAAAAGTCCTTGTTGGTGTCCTCTTTAAATCTAAAATGACAGGAAAGACAACTCTTAAAGGATAGGCACAGATATTTTTCTATTGCAAACCATTTTTTTTAAAAAAAAATTAGAACAAAAAAAGTTTCACTCTAGAATAGATGAAATATGTATGGCAAATGGATTATATGATATTTGCATACAATTGCCACAGTTTTACTATTCTGGTTGTTAAAAAAAATAAACACGGTTGTAATTATAGTACATGTACAAGCTAATTAATTCTGAAAGATTGTCCCTCAGTAACAACCAAAACCAAAGATACGGAGTATGTTTTCTTCTAATATTGAAGAATTCAAATGCAAAATGATAAGCAAAATAGCCTTCTATTGTCTCCTATCCTCACGAAGCGAAATGGAAGATAAATGAAAACCCCATGTATAGTTATATGTGAAAGGAAAAACATATTTTCGCTTGGAGAAAGGAAAAACAAGGAACAAGTAAACAAAGTTTTCTATTATTGTCATTTTAGTTGGAAAATATATAAATTTCATCATAAGGAGTTAATTGGTAAATGAAATGGTAATTAACTCTGATCTTAAGTAATATGCGTGGAGCACTGTACTAGTGCCTGAAATGTCAGCTTGAGATGATCGCATTGCCACAAATTAAACCACGAAGGTTGTCGAGGTTTGCCTAACAAAGATATCAACTTTTTTAAGTCTTGAAACCCTTTTAAGTATAATTTATAAATCGAAAAAGTGAAATAAAAGAAAGTTTGATCAAACTCATACTCTAGTATTGAAGTATTTGAATAATGCTGCGTGTGGTTGCTTAGAAACTACTCCACATCACATGTCCGGATTTTAATGGAAATATTTATGGGATTTGGTAGGTTGGTATGTGGTATATATAATACCTTTTCTGATTTTTTTTTTTGTTTAAATTAAGCATTGCCCAAGTTATATACCAAGTAGGATTGCATTCATCAGCTATTTATATAATCTTAGCTTATTACATTCTTCGCCAAATTACCATATTTTTAATTACCCCTCTTACTGTCTTACCATATGAGTATTTTATAAGGAATGTTATGTGCACTTTCACTTGAGAGTGCAATTTGCACTTTCACACATGTTCTCTCACAAAGTGAAGAAAAAAGAAATTGAAAAACTAAAATAATTTATTACCAAATCCATGTGCCACATTGTAAGGTTGAGAGTGCAAAATGTAAAAAAATAGTAATTAGCATTTCTCGTATTTTATAAATCTCCCATGCCAAATTGGTATTTTTAATTCTAATTTGTTGCAAATACACTCTTTTAATGCCCTACTGGAGAATCTCTTGTGGGATTTTCATTTCCACCAATTTAAATGGTTTTTTGGCCATTTTTTTCATCATCACTTTTTTTTTTTCTGTCAATTTAATTTCTAATATTATTACTTTTTCCTTTTCGTTCATGACAAAAGAGGTGCTTTAATACAAAATACTCATATGGCAAAAGATGTAATTAAGAATACCCATTTTATCAGATAATTTAAGACCAATAATCACAATAAAAAAAAAAGGTGCTTTAATATTAAAGAATGTACTTTCAGATGGAAATTAGCTATATATTTATATAAATTCTTCACAAAATAATATATTCCTTACATTCCCTACCCGTCCTTTCTCCACCATTCCTCTTCATTGAATTGCTTTCTCATTTTTCTATCAAAAAAAAAAAAAATGCTTCCTCATTTATATTCAACTATCTCCATTGTACTTCTACTTTTCCAAATATATTATTACTCAATGAGTAGTAGACTAATATGCAACTCCCTATCTTCCAATTCTTCATCTTCAAAACTTTGATCCACATCTCTGAAAACGAATAGTACGTTTTATTCCATTACATGAAAAATACAAAGCACCCCATGTAATTGGGATTATAAAATCCTAATAGAAGTGTTAAATAAAGAAAAAAGGAAAAAAAAAAAGAACAAAGAGGGAGAAGTGGTCGTAAAGCAACTACTCCCTCCGTTCTTTAAAAATCTTTACGCCGTCTATTTTGGACGTTTCCCTAAAATCATTATATGGCCAAAAGTAGAAAAGAAAAGTTGTTGAAATTACTTAACTACCCTCCCCAAAACCCATAACTTACCTAGAATAAAGCCCACTACTCACCCCACTCACTCATTATTTAATTGAGGGCAATATTGAAACTTTTACACCATGTGAAAGTTTCTTAAGTTCCGTGCATTTTTATTGGCGTAAAGATTTTTAAAAAACGGAGGGAGTACTATTTTATAATACTCCATAGAGCAAACATTACTCACTTTAAGGTTGACATAATATCTTTTCCCCTTCCATTTTTTATAATAGTACTCCCTTCGTCCCGCTATTACGTTTCCAAACCAAAATTGGCACAAGAATTTAGGAGGAAAATTCTAGACATTTTTGCCCTTGTGAAATAGAGAGAATATAATAATTGGTTGTGAAAGAGATATAAAATTAGAA
>BSSO01000904.1:0-27515 GCA_030267885.1 Mesembryanthemum crystallinum
ACAGAAATGATGATGTGGCAGGGGTTAGAAAGTAAAAGATTCAATAACATTAGTAATAAACCCTTACCACGCCATCATTTCCGTAATTGAGAGTTAACAAAAATATCACGAGGCCCATTATTGTGGGACAAAAGTAAATGTGGAATTATTTTTATCAATTTTTAAATGTGAGATTATTTTTGTTGGACCGCTCAAAGATTGAATTATTTGCATAAAATTTTCCTTTATTTTATTCACTTTTGGGAAACCCCAGTTTGGGGTATTACCTGCCCAAACTTTAAAAGGAGTATAGATTTATGGAGATATAAAAGATGCTATAAGATATAAAGGCTACAATGATGTACAGTGCAAAATGGCCGGCATTTTCAATGAAATTGGCTTAGCATACAAGTTCATTGTTTCAAGGTTACAAGTATAAATGAGAATACACTTGGTGAACATCAACTGGTAAGCTCTAGCATTGCCAGCAGCTTCTCTTCAGTTGAAAACACTTTGTGAGCTTCAACTGGTAGACTCTAGCATTGCCAGCAGCTTCTCTTGGTGTAGAGGAGCTCGTGCACGACCTTCACAGTTCATCCTACAAAATACAGGCATGATTCAGTATTGGATTTTCAAACTACATAATTTGTGACCAACTGCACATAAGACCGCAGTAGAAAAACTTGATGATTTACAATAAGAAAACTAATGCCGATGAGGTCTTGGCCTAGTGGTTAAGACTGAGGCCCTGGGTACATTAGGTCCCAGGTTCGATTCCCCCCTCCCCCTGTTGTATGTAATTTATTGTACTGGCCTTTGTGCCTCCCTTGGATCAAAAAAAAAAAAAAAAAAAAAACAATAAGAAAACTAATCAAAGACGAAGAGGGGGAAGTTCTACTTACATGATAGTCATCTAAGTAATCGTGAGGATCATGCTGCACAACAATAAATTGACATTAGTACGTCTCATGTTTGAACTCAAACAAGCTATAACCACAAGTATAGCATGTCTTTCTATTCTTGAGAAATTTAGAGCTTTTCCTCTTTCCTTCTTTCTAGTCCCAACAGATTTCCCAGCATCACTAGAGGGAATTCTTTAGCTTTTGATCATAACAGGCTCAATACAATGAACTGACAAAATGTCTTTTTTTTTTTTTTTTTTTTTGTGAGGTAGCCAAGTAATCGTTTCGTTTGCAGTCAAAGGTTAACGGAAAACCACCAGTCCACTACCTTGCAATTGCAGGGTTAAGGTTGCTACAATTGACCCCAAATCCTACCAATTGGTAGGACCCCATGCAGTGGACAACCATAGGCTACAGGGTATGGTTTCTTTTTAAACCTAACTAATNACACGAGTTAGCAGCACAGAAGTATATCTGGCAAAATCACAAGGTCACCATAATGTAAAGAACAGCCAAGGTATTATAACTGAACAAGTTCATAGAGTAATACCCTTCTATGTCGCTTTTTGCCTCCCCGCCGCAGGTCTCTCTCTCTTCTCTTCCTTTCACCTTCTTCCCTTGCTCGCCGAGCTTCCTGCACATATAAACTTCCATCTCAGGAATCAACATGCACAAGTGACCTCCTCACAGCCTTACAGTGTTTTAATTTTCAAACTAGTCACAAGAAGTTCCTTAAAAACAATGCAAGAACTTGTTCATCACCTCTTCTTCCCGAGCTTTCCTCTCTTTCTCTGCTTCCTCAAATGCCTCTTTCTCAGCCTGCAATTGTTCAAAAGCAACAGTTAGAGCACACTGCACACTTGCATTGCAAGTGAATTGAGGGCAAATAGTGCAGCTTCTGAAAGATTCCATATACAATAGAAGACAATAACAATTACTCGTTAGAATATGGGGATAGTAATTTTCTACTTTTATACCATGAATGCTCTCCATCCAGGAAGTTGTTAGTCTTGTCACTTATACTGGCAAAGAAATAGCCACATTTCTGGTTGTAGTAAAATTGTACTTGTGTTTCAAAAAAGGACCATGCAAACAGTATCTGTAAGTTCGAGCGAAGACACAGTATGACAACTAAATCTGGATGGAAGAGTACTAAATAGCTAGATGATCAGGCTAACCACTTTAAACACTTGAAACCCTGTTTAGCATTCATTCACGGTGCCCGTTCATGTCGTGAAAAAGCTAAAACCCACCTCCCTGTTATTGGAGAAATACTCTTCCACTATTTGTTTTGCATATTGTGGATCATCACAGAGTAAGATGTTGTCAAATACTGAACCAGCCTTGACCTGCAATGACATGACATGTCAAACTTTAGGTCAGTAAAATACAGACCCTACTGGGGGAAAGAAGGGAGTAGCCATAATTGACAAACAAAAGGCAACCACTCTAATATAAAAATGCATCTGCACAGATGAGAATGGAGAAAATGCGGGCACACAAATGGAAGAACAAGTGCCCTCTCTCCAAGGCTAAGAAGAGTTAGCAGTTCATTTGCTAATTTTCGAAGGGCTCATGGCCATGGGGACCGTTTTACTTCCATCTCATAACCACAATTTATATTAGTCGACTCTTCATTTCACCTCAAGCACTCGTGCCTGATTTCCAACACTCAAACATGTGTATGGACACCTGACACTTCACCTTAGGCAAACTATCATGAAATAGCCATTCCCACACTTGGTCAAGTACCTATGTAGGCCATGCTCAACACTTGTTGCCAAGTCTGACTAACATAGACCACAGTTACATTGATGGGCTTCCAGTAAACATAAAACTGAATTCTATGCATAAATTTAGCAAGAACAACAATTATAGTTACATTGAAGAGAGTACAACAGACAGTATCATGAAATGAATTAAAAAAAAAAAAAAAAAAAGAGCATTGAAATCAGCTTAGGTTCACAGCAGCGAGGATCAAAAAGCAAAAATAAACTAACCTGCCAAACTTCAATCCCCACATATTTTATGGGCTTCAAGACATAGAGGTCTGGGTCATCTTCAAACTCTGTAAGAGAGATAATGTAATCCCTTTATCAGTGCACATAAACCAAAGGGATATTTTGAACAGGTTATAACTCTTCCCTACGCAAAAACCATACTTAGTGGGGGGAAAAAAACAGGAAAATACTCCTCACTTGCAGCAGCATTGCAAGTGGTGATACTCTATACAAATGTCCAGTTCAGGCTTATTGTTTTACGTTTGAATTACTAATTCATTTAGACATGGGATGATGTGAATCTTGAAAACGAAGGAGTGATACCTGGATTGTCAATCCATGGAGTCTTCCACTTTCCTTTATAGTTGGGATTCTTGATTTTCTGTCAGAGTAAAAAATTTCAGCATAAGAGGCCAACAACCCCCCCCCCCCCCTTCCCGGAATTGATAAAAAAAATCAAGAAATGTAAGCAAAGCTTAATTAACAAATCCACTTAAGGCATCTTATTTCTGTTAATCTCAACATGAGCATCAAAAGCACCTTCCGCTTCCATGGTCCTTTGTAAGCTGGATTTGGGACTTTTGGAGGCCTCCATATTCCATCATCATCTTCATCCCAGTCATCGGGCTACAAAGAATTATAAGTATCTTAATATTGAGAAAATCAATCAACTTTTGCACAACATAATCAGATACTTTGGAAAGTAACTTCCTTTAGCATGTAAAAGGCAGAATACATCACTCTGTGTTCATCAATTTGGCGGGAGTTTCTACATTGCAAGCACTTAAACTAAAGTACAGATAATATAAGCAAAAGGTTAAAGATGCGAACCTTTTTAACCTTTGGATCAGGTATCTCGGCTGGAATTGAGTCATACCCCTGTAAAGGCAGGAAGACACAGCTGGTAAAACAGAGTTGAACAACAAAAAATGGCAGACTGCTATATTTAAATCATTGCAGGAGAGCGTTGTACCTCAGGTTTCACATCATTAGGATCATCTATGTATTCTCGATCATCCCAATCTGCTGGCTGAGAGCAACAAGATAAGAAAGAGGCAAGTTATACACCATCCAGGATAAAGAAAAGAGAAAAAATTGCAGATGACTGAGAGATGAGAGAAGTAACAAATGGAGTATCACTCAACAATAAAGTGGAAGCACCATATGTCCATATGATAAAAACTTTCAAAACAATACTGTCGGCCTTTACTATAGACGAAGACAAAGGATGCTGATAACTTTTATAAAGATATTCAACGATTTGGACTAGAAACATTTCAGACCTTCATCTTAAACTAAGCAAGAAGCTCAAGATTTGACAATATACTTGAGTTAGCAGCCAGCCCATACCTTTTTGGCTTTCACATCCTTAATTTTTCTTGGAGGAAGAATATCCCAGTCTGTATACAAGCTTCCTGCCTCTCTTTCACGATTATCAACCAGGATACTGTATGTTGCATCAGGACGAATGATAAACGTGTAAAAATGTGTTAATTTGTCAGTTTCACATTGGAGATCCTTTCTGATAGGATAATTCTGTCCCTGGTAGGAAACTATAGCATGAAGCTTTTTTGTCTGCGTGCCACATAGATCTGGTCCAAACATCAAACTGCAACAAGGAAAATGATGTTGAAATTTTCTCATATGACAGGTGGGGTGGGGGTGGGAACTTTAACTTCTTTTAAATCATAACAAAGGCTACACAAGCAAATATCCTTTCACAGGAAAACTTAAAGGTTAGAAAGACATAGGATATTTATTCAAAGCCAGTGATGTAGAAGGTCATAATATAGATCATCATGCTAGGTTCCTTCGCAGTGGACTCCACCACTGACCCTTTGCTCTTGATTTATGTAGTGATCTTTTTCCTACCTTCCCCATTAGGTTATTTAATCACTTGAGCTTAGCAGAAGCTAACTATGGAGCTAAAGCCCAGAGATGATTGAATTATAAAGAACTCAGAATACCCTCATTGGCTTAAAAAACGTGTTAGGGCTCGTAACACCCCAAAACTTTTCCTTAATTTTTATAAAATATTTGCAGTGGAAATAATGGGAAATCTTGAGGGCATTACCGTCACATGTAATTCTAGACCAAATGCAAGGCTAAGAAAAGAAACTACAGCATATACTAACAATAACAATAATAATAAGTAATCCTAATAAAATTCTTAAAACTTCACAATATTAAAGATCTATAATAGCTGCTAGTGAACTGTTGGAAACCTGCTGTTGCAATGGTGACTTCAAAGTACGGCTAGCTTATGATAAAGTCAGAGAGGTATCTCCTACCCGGAAATACCACAAACATTTGTGGGATCAGCTGCTATCCCAAGACAAAAACTCAACCTATGGATGGCTTTACATGGGAAGTTACCTACTCTGGATAACATGCAGAAGAGGGGTTTTGTATTCCCAAACAGGTGTACTCTGTGTTGTGCAGCTGAGGAGAGCGTGAATCATTTGTTTTTTAAATGTAAGGAGACAAAACCCATTTAGCAGAGTATCTTGCATTGGATAGGCATAAGGAGAAAGCCCTGGAACGTCAAGAGAGAGGCTAATTGCTTTCTTTAATATGTTAAGAGGCAAGCACGATGTGAAAAAGTGGAAGAGGACTGCCCTTATTGCTACGGTAGCTGACATCTGGTATGAAAGAAACCTAAGGATTTTCCATGACTCCAGCAGATCTAGCAAGGCTATAATTCAAAGTATTATGTACTGTACAATGTTTGTGTTTGATTATATTACAGAGATTCTAGTATGTCTAGTATGCTGAGTTGAGAGAATTGGGTCTTGTATAAGAGTGAGTGCAAGCAATTTCCTGCATGTAACCATGAAACATGATTGATTTTCCCCTAGTGGACGAATAAAATGAGTAGACCCCATTCTCTNAAAAAAAAAAAAAAAATCTAAAATAGAAATAAATTCAACCCAAACTAAATTATTAATAATCATTACAGCTTTTTAACCAACTAAACATTAATAATAAAAAAAAAAAAAATGCTGCTTGGTATATGTGTGGCGAGTGGCGATGATCCATCCTGTGGTGTTGTTTTGCAGCTTTTGAGTGCTTAAGCTTAATATTGCAAAGTAAATAGTTAGTGTCCTATAGCACTAAGAAGATTAAGCCATAAGAAGTTCTGTGCATCTTCAGCTGAGGGGGCTTTAGCAAGGCTATTAAAATCTGAAGAATAGAAAGCAACTTAAGATAAGTGGAGGTAGGTGGAGTACTGGAGATGCACCGGCCATTACAGTTACAACTTCATGTCACCAGGTTACCATCGTCTTTGGTTTATGTCTACTTCGAGTTGTAGTTAGTCAAATACCACACGACTTCTTCGATGATTATTCAATGGATAATGCAAAAAAAAGTTGTTCATTTTAACCCTTCTAAAGGTTTTTGTGTTGTGTCTTGTTCATATTCTTGTGACAATTTATTGTAGTTTGGTTTGTGTTCTCATGCTGTGTTCAACACTGGTGCCTCTGTTTGGCAACATGACCTGCACTACCAAGATCATGATCACTGCAATCACCTTTATTGTTTGTGTCAAAACAAGAGTTCTTTGCCTTTTCTTTTCTTTTTTCCTTCCTTTCATATACAAATCCCTCCCCCCGCCCTTCCACTACATTTCTTCTGAATGCTGAAGTCTATGTAAACTAAGCATAGATTCAATTATAAGTAGGAATCTGTCATCTTGAGACAGTGATGGCTTTCAAAACTTAAAATCATCAAACAAGAAAATTGCTTCTCCTGGAAAAGAAAATAACAAACCTGTAAGGTGTATCACCACCAAATTTCTTTTGATTCACATATCCAGAGAGAAGCTTTATGTAGCCTCCCCCACACTCAATATCCTGTTCAAATTTTACAGAGTACTGAACTACAAGAGTTCTGTTTTTGTTGCTGAATTCAGGAATTTTGGCTGATATAGCAAAATGCTTAGCATCATTATAAGTCTGGATACCTGCATGATTAATTCATCATTTTAGAGTCACAGCAGAGCAGCTCAAGGATGCATGAGCTAGAAGTCAAAAATTTTAATCTTTTACCATCCTCACAGATGCAAGTAATAGTCTCCTTCATTTACATGTAGCCAAATATCAAGACAACCACCATGCCAATCATTTTTGTTAGCTATTTCATGAAATCATTTCAAGTCCTTTGTATGGCAACCAGGTAACTGTTGGTGGGTTAAAGCACATTTTTTTCTATAGTAATTTCTTCATTATTTTCATTTTCTTTACATGGGTGTGCCTGTGTGTATTGGTGGTGGAGGTTGCTCTAATTGCCTCTGGCTTCAGAAGGCTTATCAGTACAAAAGCCTTTTGGTAAATTTCTCCCATTGAAATAAGCACAATCCCATCTCTCTCAGGGTATCGCAATTAAAAGTAGTGACAATGCAATAATAAGTATGCATTTGGTGAATCATCCCTATGCTGAAGTCATACAATTGAACATCAGAAAATTCTTTGTGTAGGTCACACGCTGAATACACTACTCAGATGAATGTCTAAGTTATGACTATGGGAATGTAGATCAATCAAACCCATATCAAGTTCATTTAAAGAAACTAACAAATAAGTTAACTAGCTAATCCAACATTCAATTTATTACCTTTATCATCAAGATCTCCAGACCATTTGCCAGCAGAATGCTTAAATGTGCCCGCCTTGCCTTCACTCCTTTTCCAATCTGATATAACCCAGTGATCCCTCCATCCATCTTCTCTTTTCCACAAAATTCAAACACAATTTTTAATCAGTAGCAACTCATTAATTAGTAAGTATCATATCAACCAGGAAACTTCAGTAGAGAAATAAACCACAACCCCCCTCCCATTAAGATTGACAGAAAAGAAGTGCTAAGAGCAATTACTACAAGTCTACAATAGACATTCGGGAACACGATCCAATCCGAGAAACTAACTTCATCCACCCAATACCTGGAAATATATCAAAATATTTTAACCAAAACCGACCTGATACCGAAATCCTATCTGGATAAGCGAGTTGACCCAAATCCTATAAAACCTTATACAAAGTGACTTAACTTCACATAAACTTATGAGATCTAAATAAACCTTAATTTAAATTTGAATGATATGACCCATCTCACATGAACTCAAAGGATAATTAGCATAAAAAGTAGCATTCCCATGTTGCCTTGTTTCCTATGTCTCTGTATTCCGTTTCCATATCCGTACACCGTTGCTCTGAACTCTAAGCTTAACCCAAATTCTAATAATAACCTGAATTAACTCAGACTAGAATCCACCCGATAATGGCGAAAACCTAATCCAACTCAACTCGACCCAACCCGACCTCCTACACGTAAAATGTGAAATAAACCTGAGGTCTTAGCCGAAGTAACTCGACCTAAAACTGCCTATCCCCATCCAGTTACCTCTTCTAATTACTAGTAACCCAGGCTGAACTTACATGTCCGTATCCTTAATACCTCTAGATACAATATGACACTTGGACAAATTAATTTAGACTAAAACACACAAGTGACACAACCCTTGCTTTCACATTGTTCATCAACCCATGTCCCTAAGTCCAAGTAACATAGACTTCAAGGGATCGTTTACATGAGTCAATGTACTAACAATAGTTCAAGTTTAACCATGTGTTCATCATTACATAACTACAAGTAGTGATGTTTAATTTACAGCTAATATAACAACTTCTAGTATAGTGAGTAACCATAAGCATGTGCGTAATTATATAATGCTCATTACAATGTAAAACATCATTACATCCAAGTAAACACCCCTTAAATCTAAGCAAATGAACCAAATTGAACCCTCTCCTCTCAAAAAAAAAAAAAAATCCAAAAAGAAAGAAAGAAGCAGAAAACACCAATACATTCAATCAACACAAACCAAACACTTAAATGGGATTGAATTTAGCAGACTGAAGTGATCAATCACTACTTATATAGGGGTTCAATCATAAATTCATAATCAAAGTTAATTTCTCCAAGATACAAAGATTGAAGGTGGAACATAAACATCAAACATCACAAATGCATAAAAGCAGCAGAAATCACTAATGGGGTATAAAGATGAATCCTTTACCATCAAATCTCTCTTCAAAGATGATTTCGGAATGAACTGTAGATAGCAGCCAGGAAGATTGCAAGCTTAGCAGTAGCAGCGACATGAGCAGGAGCTGAAGCTCCGCCATTTTAGACTTTGGAGAGAGAAAGAGAGAAAGTAGTGTTAATTACTAGTAGTACTAATATTAGTGGACAACTTGATATCAGCTATGCTTTTTATTAGTATTCTGCTACTGTTGTTGGTAATCTTTTGAATATTAAAATGGAGATTCTAAAGTCTTTTTGAATGGAAGTGTCTAGAAACAATCATTTTCCTCTTTTCTAGTGGTATAATAAAAGGAAAAACATGTTGTTAATTAGTGGGTAGGCAACCCTCAAACATATACTCTCTCATATTCAAAATGTAATTCAGTTTAGTTAAAGAAAATTTATCTAATCAGCATAAACTACTAATATTACTTAGTTTAATTTATAATTAAACATAAATTATAGTTATAAACTATGTGCGATATTTTGTTTAAACCTTTTTTTTTTTTGGTTTATATAGTCATTATTAAATATCTTTGTCATGGTCGACAAAAGAAGAAGAAATTTAATTATTATCTTCTTTTCTGAGTATTTCTACAAACCATGAGCTATTTCACATACCAAAGCTAGAAATGTTAACAAAAATAAAAAATAAAAAGTATATGAACCAAAATGTATAACTCTATGAAAATTTTAAGATGAAACAAACTATATCCCTCATTTATTGTGACAATATTTTGATTCTTCACAATTTGATTACCATTGTTATCCGATTTTTAGTAATTTTGTTTTCTAATTTAGTGTTCTACGGCAAGAGATATGAAAGAAAAGATTGAAAAGTATTAAGAGTATTTCAAATTTATGAGCTATTATTTTCAATTAACAAAAAAAAAAATAAAGAAGTTAGCTCGAGGGGAGAAATTTTTAGTTTAAACCCAATATAAGAAAAAACATTTTTATTACATTCGAAAACAAAAATTTTTGGTCATATATGCATTTCATGAGTTTGGTGTCAAAAGGAACGAAATGAAATAGAACAATCTTAAACAAAATGAAATTCATAGTTACAAAATATGTGTACTTTGGTTTAAACATTTTAAAAAAACAAAAAAAAAAATAAGATATTATTTTTTTTAACGAAAATTCTCATGCAATAGCACGGCCCAAAGTAGTTATGATTATTTAAAAGGATCAATTAGCTAATTAAACTAGACCCATGTCCAAATAGAAGAGAAACCCATTTACAAGCACAAATTGAGTTGGTACAAGGTAACAAATTAAAAAAAAAAAAAAAAATTACCATAAGACCCAATTCATTTCACTTAAAGACTTATAATTACACATTCACTTTCTTTCTCTTTCCCTATATAATACCCATCTTTTCATTTGCCAATCCATGAGTTTCCCCTATTTCTGATTCCCTCCTGTTCAGGTGTTATATAAACCCACAATAATAATTAGTCCGTTGGGTCAATTTTATTGGGCCAAACACGCAAGCCCACTATTTACCCATATGAAAGCTCTACTTCTCACTACCCCAATCGACAGTTATAAATACCCCACTCTTTCATAAGAGGAGGGACTTCTACACACTCTCTCCTGCATTTTCTCTCTCTAATTTTCTCATTTCCCGACCTGACGAGACCTGACTTGATCGTCAGAAGGGCTTTCCCCGGCAGGCCCAGGGGCTAGTTCACTTTCGGACTACAACCGCTCTGATCGCTACTTTCAGACTTGGGTCGTCGATCACGTGCTGCTCACGTTCCCCCTATTCCGAACCTCTCAACACCTCCAATATGACTTTAATCATTATCCATAAGAAATGATAATCCGGCAACCCATTTCGGATGATGATTTGCAATTTTTGTAAATTACCGTATTATACCAGTGGTATTCTTTAATGGTTGTGGAGTTTAAAACAATAATGCCATCCTCAGTTTTCACATTTGGATGATAAATGAAAAATTGTGCCTTTGCGTCGTGTGATGGAATAAATGAATAAGTCCGGAGTAAAAAAGCCATGGACAAAGTTATTTACCTTACCCCAAAGATACGTGGTAAGATGCTTTTCCATTTGTTTTGGGTGTAATTTCTCTTCCTCTTGTCCTGAAGACATTGTCCCCTTTATTTATAGGCAAAGCTCTAGCCTTAGTTGGCCCTGCTTTATTCCCATTAGGCTAGGCCCATTAGAGCAGTTTGGTTTTAGGCCTTCTTATAAGTATTTTGGTTGTGCTTTATAATATACTCCATCCGTTGACAAATGAAGGTTACATGTATTATTGGGCACAAGATTTAAGGAGATAAGAAATTTGCCAAATTGTCCTTAGTGGGTGTAAAGGGGATAGTGACTTTTTGATAAGAAAGAAAAAGTTAAGGATGATTTAGTACTTTCAAGGAATGTTTTTGCCAAAATTGGAGAGTGTAACTTTATTTGTGAACGTACCAAAACAAAACGCGTAGTCTTCATTAGTGAATGGAGAGTAATTAGTTTTGTCCCCGTGTGTTGCACGGTTCGTAATACATTACTAAATTTTTAGTTAATATTACTCTGATTGATTTTTTTTTTTTTTTTTTAAAAAAACTTTGAACTTGAATATTCAAGCAAGTTATTGATTTGGCCATTCATCGTTCATAATAATTCTTCAAAATTTAGAGTATTTCATATTAATTCACATTTACCGTGGTAACAATAATTTAAAGGGAAAATAATAAAAATAATCTGAAAACAACAAAATACAGTGCAATAATAAAATATGCATTCAAAACATTAATGCATATTTTTAATTATACAATATTTCTGTACATAAATATGCATTGCACACATATTAATACACTTGTACGATAATAATTTCATGATTTCATCATGAGATTTAGTGGTCGTTTGGTTTCATATGGGAAGTGATAATTCCCGATAAGTTGTATTTCATTGGAATTATAAGTTCACGAGAAGTAAAAAAATATTGTTTGGTTGAACATATGAAATAAAACTTCCTGCAGGAAGTTCCATTTACTTAGCTCCCCTTAGGTAAGTAACTTCCCCCATATTGTGTGAAGTAGAACTTTCTGAAAAGTCCAACTTTCTCCGTTTACTGTTAACAAAACAACTCAAAAAATCCAAATTGCATTTCCTTTGTGTTTAGAGTGTCAACCAAACGACCGTTTATTTGGAAATATCAAAAGCCATAAAAATTTAAGTTCTTAATTATATATAAAGACGTTTAAATTTTTCTTTTTTTTTTTGAAAGAAAAAATATGTATAAAAGCAAATTGGTTTATATAATTTACAATTATCTACCAAGTATTAATTGATATGGCTATTTTTTAGTTAACTTGTATGCAATTATATAAGACATGTGTGTTACTTGTTTAATGCACTATACTTATACTTTGTGAGTTGTTCTCAATATTGATTTTTATTTTTAGTTTGTGCTTTTGACTTCTCGTTACCTAACTTCTCATCATTTTTTTTTTAATAAAATCCCTCCATTTATATATGCATATGTGCACAAATATGCAGTAATAATACTACTTAATCAGACCTATTTATGATAAATTAAACCCACTAGATTCAATGTAATTGGATATGGATATTTGATATTTACAACTAAAGGAATATGAGTCAAAACTTAAGCACATTAAATAGACCTATGATTGGGTTTGGGTAGACTCGAACAAAACACTATCAACCTATTGACGTTACTACAAATGGGTCTCATTTTAATATATATTTCGCACTCTTTCTAATGGTGTTAAAAAAAAAAATGAAAAGTTGATCAAAAGTTATAAGTTATCTTAAAATAATAGTTGTATTTTCTGACAAAGTTTTTGACAACTTTGGATGAACATATATTTGACAAATAAAGAATTCTTCATTAGAGTTTGGATTTTTTGTGGGTAACCCCCTTATAAAAACAAAATGCAATGACGGACACACCTTAAGTCTTTTTTTGGCCAATTTAAATGAAGTTTTGACAGATCTGCCCTCATCCTTTAAGTACACATTGCATATATTAAGGAAATATATGCTTGAAGGCTAAGGCTAAATTAGTCAAAATCTCATTTAAATTGGTCGAAAATTGACTTAAGGGGTGTTCATCATGGCCTTTTGTTTTTATAAGGGGGTTCCCAACAATAAAAATTTTATAAGGGGGTTTTTTCCAAAAAGCTCATTTTATAAGGGGGTTCCCCACAAAAAATGCTAACCTATTAGATTAACCTCTTTTTGAAATATAACAACATATGAGATATTTTATTTTTTTTAAATCAACTAATTTTTTAATGATCGCCTAAGTGGTGTGTCCTATTCTGTAAAAAAATGCTTCTTTTATGTATATATATTATAATTATAAGAAAAAGTTTCAAAAATGGGTACCTGAGGTTTTTGGGTAATAATGAGAAGGGTGTATTATATTTACCTATTTCCATTTATGCTAACCAACCTTTTGAATTAATTCCCATTTAGGGTCTGATTGGCTGACGCTATGAAAAATTCTGCTGGAACTACTAAAAGTTTTGAGATAATATGTAATCGAAAAGGGGTGAACATTAGAAAAGGGGAGGAGTTTAAAAAGAACTATTCAGCTATTTGTAAGAGGGTAAAGGAGGTTGAAAATAATCTACAAAAAGAATAAGTAGAGGCTGAAAAAATGTCCATTGAGGGTCTATGCTTCACACTTGCTGATGGCATAACTTTTCAGATTAAGATTACATAAGACGGTACAAGAATCCAAGTGCTTCGGTTCCTTTGATTGTAGAAGTTCTTAAGGCAAATTTCTAAACAAATCTTGATATGAGTGTCAAAATCAGTAGATAAACTCTGACTCTCTATTCTAACAAAGTTTTTCACAGCGTCAACAATTAGATCCTAAATGGGAATTAATTTAAAGGTTGGGTACCCTAAATGGAAATAGGTAAACGTTAGGGACCCTTTTTATTATTATCTTAAATCTTGGATACCCTTTTTTTAAAGGATTTTTTGCGGAGAACACCCTTATATAATACACTTTTTGTAAAAAACTCCCTTATATAATTTTTTTTTGGGAACCCCCTTATAAGTTACTTTGGTCATGACCAACCCCCCTTGTTCAATTTTCCGTCCCATAGGGATTTTAGAACCAATTTGCCATTGCGAAAAATTTTCTAATGTTTTTTTTCTTCACCCTTTAGATCTTATTTGATTCATACTTTGCATTTTTGTTTAATTTCATATGCTAAATTTTTCAAAGGGTGAAGAAAAACCCATTTGGAAAATTTTCACAAGGGCAAATCGGTCCTAAAATCCCATAAATTAGTTGGAAAATTGAACAATGGGGGTTGGTCATGGCCAAAGTAACTTATAAGAGGGTTGCCCACAAAAAAAATTATATAAGAGGATTTTTTATAAAAAGTGTATTATATAAGGGGATTTCCCACAAAAAATCATTTTTTAAATATAAAACTGTATGATCACTTTGAACAAAATGAATTAAGACTTGCCTATTGCACCCAATCGGTTTATAAACAGGTAATGTACTCAGAATAAGTAATTTCTCTATTGACAAGCATAGAACACTTATGATTTGGATGATTCATAGTTGTCATTATAATTACATCCACTACCACCAATATTTCAGATCACTATATATATTTACATCATCTCTTTTGTTACTCTTACCAGTCTTACTCCCCAAAGAACCCAACCCACAGCTGCTTAGCCCAAGTCATAAACATCATGGTTCATCCTCCCAAGCAAATGCTTTCATGGTCCATGCTAATGATACACTACTGTATTATTTACTTACTCATATTACCAACCTAGTAGAATTTTCCAGTCATTTAATTTCTTTTTTTGGTGCTTAAATTTTCCATTAATAGTATTCAACTGATTAGTCTAAAGAAGAAGAGTGGAATTTTCAGAAAGTTGTTAGGGTCATTGTCTTTGAGAATAGAATACCTTATCTGAATTATCTCAAGTCTCAGTCTTGAAACAGTAGGGTTTTTTTTTTTTTTTTTTTTTTCTGTGGAGTGTGGACCATTTGAAGCTTGAGAATCACAGGTGAATTAATTTGGGTGGTATGCAAGTCAACATACCACATTACTGGTCAACAATCAACATCCCACCCTGAAGTAATCTATCTGTGCACATGGCATACAGTGTAAAACGTCACTCTACTTGTATTTGGTCAAATATTTGCTTCTCTTAAATATTGGACTTGAAATTCTTCTATATGAGTAGTACTTTAATGAATGAATGAATGAATACTGCTTTTCCAAATGCCACCCAAATATGAAACCACCCTCACATCTGCATTCAATAGATCAACATAGCACTTGCACCCCAGTGTAAAGGTAGCTGTTTATTTCAACTTACCAATTTACATTCAACTCAATTAAATTTAATTTACTTTAAATCATTTTAGATGAAATGAAAATACTCTTAAGACCTAGCATGAACAGTTGAACACATTTAACCTCAATTCTACCCTTGCTTCAATGTCTTGGTATAGAAACGATTTCAAATAATTTTTTATATGTTTTCGCAATTAGGGTCAATCCGAAACGGTCCCAAGTGCCAACTTACAAGCTACACCCAACCATTTAACCCAAATTGCCATCTCTACACGTAACCAAAACATGTTGTCTTATGTATTCATGTCAACTTATCCAATTTGCATTCAGTTCTGTTTTACAACTTACATTTTCTCTCACATATTACTATTCAGTTCAGTGGCCGTTCAGTGCAGTTAAGTCCAATTTAGATCATTTCGGTTGAAACGAACACACACGGTCTGAAACAGTAGATCCATATTCTATAGTCAGGAGAACATAAGCTTTCAATATATCTCCTCCAAACTGTTGTCAGTGTACATTTGAGAACTCAAGGGGCACAAAAGCTGGGAACTTGAAACTCCACTTCCCACTTCAAGTGCAAATTTTAATGGTAAAATGAGGACAACTCCATCTATACCTTGAATCCGAAAGGGTGACTACTAGACTACTATACAGATAAAAGGGGAAAATTTCTGCACATAACAAACGGCTAAGGGGGGACAAACAAATTTGTATTTCTGCACCTGTGTTGATCTTGCTGAACTTCTTCTCCAGCCAAATCAGTAAAAATGAAGGGGCTAAAAAATAATTATCTTCTTCCTTTAGGTTCTGCTGTCCGAACAGGCAATGACGGTTGCGAACCACTCCCAAGGGCGGCAGCAGCTGACTCGACATGAGTAAGAAGATACTCATATATCTTCTTTCTCAGCCTATCGATTGTTTCACCTGATACACGAGGTGTTTCTTCTTCTTCGTCTTCCTCCTCCTCTTTCACAGACCCCCCACCTATCTCGTCTAACCAGTCATTTACACTCTTGAGCTGAGTCAGCATGCCTGCTATTTGCCCGTTGTCCGACAACGTTGATGTGTCCACATCAGCATCCAAGAACCGCTCCACAAATCTCAAGAACCAACTCTGTGACTCGCTTTGCAGCTTCTCTGCTAAGTCCATGAACTCATCAAGCCCATTACCTTTGGCCCATTCTGGAGGAGGTGGGGCCCGTGCCTTTTGGGTACTGGCCAGCCCATCCCCAACTCGACGTGGGGTCCCCGGAGAAGAAACCTTAGAGCTCACCGACAGTCGAGGTTTTGCAACAGTTTTTGGTGGAGTGTTCTTGGTAGTGCTTTCAAGGACCAAGATAGGTTGATTTCCAGAGTTATTTTTCTGGGTTTGTAATGGTGAGGAAGCTGGATGTGAAGCTAATGTTGGTCGATCACTATACACCGAGAAGGATGATAAGTCTGTGGCTAAAGCAGCATTGACCCAAGTACCTGCCTGTTTTCGTCTCTCTGATAAGATCCTTTGTGTTTCTTCTGATAATGTTTCTTGACTATCTGGGGATGAGCCAACATAATTTGTTTTAGATAGGGAATTGGCCATGAGAAGGGCACTCTTCAAGCTTGAGTGCAGAGCCAAGAACTGCTCGACTGCTGGTTGAGGGTCATCTTCCTTTGCGGATGAACTTAGCTCGGAGTACTTGCTGCAAGAGGAGAAAAATGTCATTTCATTATTCAACATGTTAACCAATAACTTATTAGAATATCAGATAACTACCAATTATGGAACGGAGAATTTAGTAAATAAGTTCTTATCACTGCTATGCAAGCCATGCCATTCTGCTTTCAGATACAACAAAATAAACCAAGCTCTGGTCATTTCAACATAATGGTGCTGAACTGAACCGGAACTGAATAAACAGTAATATGTGTGATTAAAAAAAAAAAAAAATGTTGTAGAACTGAACTGGACTTAATGCAGTATGTAAACAATGAAATGAAGCTTATTTTGCTCTTATGGTGGGAACGGGTGAGCCAACAGGGAACCCTTCCTAGAAGGTGGCCCCTAACGCCTATTTTTGGATCTTTGTACTGATTGTTTTGTCTTTTGGTAATACAACTTTACTTTTCACCAAAAAAGAAATGAACAGGGCCTAAGCTTAAGATCAAAGTTGCATAAAACGTGATGCACCTTTTGAATACAAGATCCACAATCAAACTGAGAAATTAGTTGTCTCATTCCAGCAGCTTACTCTCCCAAACAATGATGTGTCAAAGCTTTAACTCACAACCAGCATTGTCTAATCTAGTATTTAGGATGGCCTAATACTCGAATTAAGGTGTTCAATCTATGGAATGCCCTCTTAATATTATTACTGTACAGTTACAGTATATTGGTGGTCACTCGTACAAACAGACATCTGAATAGCCCAAATGTATTTGTTCTTTTCTAGATCTCCTTTAAAGACTACTGTTGTTAGCTAAACATAGATATAAAGAAAAAAAGGGATTGCGCTATTAATAACTACCTGCTAGCATCCAGGTCAAAAGCTTGCAAAAGACAATCTGCAAGTACTCGGCAAACCAAAACTACAATGCCAAACTAAAATGACACTTCTGGTTTAAATTATTTGTTGGACATAGAGCTCAGTGAGCTGAGGGCCAAACATTGTCCAAACATGAACAAAGGGGGCATATAGCTTGTACAAAAAAAAAAAAGGAAAGAAGAAAGCTAGGAACTGAAAAATGACCAACACCTCAGGCCTATATTGAGAAGGCTGCAATCCTCGAAACTCCATATACTTCAGCAAAATGCATCCTTGATTAGTACTGAACAAGATTGGGGAATACCTCCTATCCAGGATCTAGCTACTTCAGGACAAGCAATATTTTCTTACCCACTAGGTTGTCTTCATTCCATATCCCTCCGTCATTTCACAGCCACGATTATTTATCTCTACTTAAGAGTATAATTCATTTCACTCTTGTGAAAAATAATAATCGTTAATGTTTGGAGTCCCACTAACAACTAGGGCGCGTCATTTTCTACCATCAAGGAGTTACAGAACAAAAACTAGTCTCAACATCAACAAATCACAGGATTTAGGACTCAATATCAACAAGTCACAGCAGCATAGACCAAGCTACTCAAAACTTTCATATCTTGAGCTAATGACATACATCATGCAAAATGAACACTCGAGAAGCTTCTGATTAAACACATTAACACCATAGTCCATAGGCCAACCTCATCAGCGCATTAAGACCTTGAACTGACAATGTTAGCTAGCAAATGAAGCATTCCAGGGGCTTCCTATCAAGAAATTCGCGGATCCTCTTCTCTTGGCTCATACACAACCCGTCGATACTCTTTGTTGCTTTATTATTTGTCTTGAAGCACAAAGCGTGTTCTCTGATATTGGAATCCTCATCACTTGTCATATACACAACGTATTAGAGATCTTATTTATTTCCTTCATATTTCACTTATGCAATGAAAAACCTCCTCTCAGTTTTGATGAGTCCAATATTCCTTTTCTCGATTTCAGCTACAAGTGCATATGCCCAGTGCCCAATAGTAGTAGGGGTCACCAGTCAAAGTCTCATTAGCATAGTCCATGTGCGTGAGTGAATCAATGTGGAATATAAGACACAGGTGCAACAGCATCTGTACGCTCAAAAAGTAAAGAAAATATAGCCTCTCCCGCCCTCCCCAATTCTGTGTGTGTCTTGGCAGTCAGTGCTCATATCTATAGAAACCAGAAATGTGAATGAAAACTATGCTAACATGCCATGAAAACTTAATTATTTCCAAGAAGCTACCTTTGATGTAGGGAGTGGGTGGTTCAGAACTGTGGCAAATGGAAATAAGACAGGTGGATTAGCCATTGTTGTGGGCTGGTTCTACATGTCAGTGACTAAAGAAAAGGGGAAAACGGTAAATTTATTTATAGTTATGCGGGCTATCACTCGTATGTGCTGAGAATAACTGGTTGTGAGTCAGCTTGGCAGTTAAGTATACAGAACGAAGTGTTTGACAAATACTTGAAAGACATGTCACAGAAGACGGCTTCACAGTACCAACAGCACCGCCAGGACTTGTGGGAGGCAGAGGAGGGGCAGGAAAGAGCAGAAAAAGATCAAGAACAGATATGGCAGCATAATTGTGCAGTTCATGGCCACTAAGCAAATGGGGTGAAAGTAAGCAGGTTGTTGTGTTGTCTTATAGCTTCCTACCAATCTCACTGTACCAAGTAAATGTAACATTCTACTAGAATCACCACAGTACATACATAACCTATAAATTCAATTTAGACAGCATCAAGTGATATAGTCATGAAAACATCATGTCAAAAGAAGATGTCTGTGTATGGTGGTATGGCTGTTTAATTGGTCTAGTAAGCAGTGACAGCTAGGATACCTTGCCGTCCTCTAATCAAACCACCACCACCCCCCAACCCCCAACAAGAAAGGAAAAGAAAAAACATAAGATAAAGCACAGAGGAGTACTAACTACTAAAGGCAAATTAGAAATTTGCTCTCACATGACATTGATGTAGCAGAGAAGAGAACGTAAAGCATGTGAGTAAAACCTATGAATTGTAGTACTTTACAAGCAGGCGTCTACCGGCATTCTCCTCGTCAGACTATATTTACAAATCACAACATATATTCACATCGTGCAGTAAAATAATACACATATCTCAAATAAGAAAGGAGACGTAATATGACGAAAAGAAAAGCTCACTATTTTCTTTTGTCACTAATATCATTTCCATAAAAAGATTTGGAAAGAACTTAAATATACGCCAACAAGTTAAGGGTGTTTGCACAACGATTTAGGTAACTTTTGGGAGCTTTCTAAATAATGAATGCAAGTCATCTTGATTTTGCTTCTGTGAGAAGGGGAGGGGATTTGTAGAATGGACCTGTTAACTCTTTTCTACCCTCCAAATGAGGGAGCAAACAATTGGGACCAACCTAAATTCCATTCACATTATGCTCAACTAAAGATAGATGATAGAGAAAGGATGAAGGGATGGTCATGGTGGAAATGGAGGTGCTAAGTGAACGCTATTGATCACCGACAACTATAAGAAACTGCTGCAAGTTTTTTGTTTGTCACATGAGGCAAAGCTCCATGAAAAATATTCCAGAAGTAGAACCACCTTTTAACTTGTCCCACTATCATGAAAAAAAGATCCCTCCGAGGAAATGATTATGAAAAAAATTATAATAAACAACCTTAGAGACAACCAATTAAAGTCTGCATTAATTCAACAGTTTTCAAATCACGTAGCATGATATATACATTATCAGTAGCCTAATATTAGAGTGAAATGTGAAATAACTTCATCGTCAAACATCATGACAGGCAGCACTAGATCTCATTCATACCAGAAACCTCAAGCTATAAGATATTCAGCATTATCAGAAATTCTCTGCAATTAAATACCTTAAACATCGAAGTATATTCTCTGCAGCAGAAGCTTCTTGCATTGCCTCTATTGCAGCCATTTGTGCTGAATCTCTAAGCTTTAAAACTTCCTGAAATAGACGATGTATCACAAAACAAATAAATTTAAAGATGCTCTATGTTTATTGAAAAGTGAAATATAAGTTTAGAGCATTTTAAGTATAAATCGGCACAGTTAACATGCCAAATAACATCAAGGATTTGATACAGACCAAGCAAAGGACACAGAAAAGCAGGACATTGAAACAGAAAGTAGTGTCCGCATAATATATGGTGAAAAAGAAAAACATCACAAGATGAATTTAATAATTTAGTGATAATAATTCTTGGTTATTCTGGCAACAGATTAGGCATACCTTTCCAAGCCTTGTAACAGATGAGGGAAGAGATGTCCACAAAACACTGGCATCTATCAATCTCCTATTACTGGCAGAGACCTTCACCAAATTGCTCGGCAACCCATTATTGGCATTACTATCCACTGATTTCCTCCCAACAGAAATTCTCGGTTTACTTGATCTATCAAGATCATCTAATGCTCCATTTGCAGCCAAATGTTTTGCAGATATCTGGCCTTTACTTTCTTCTTTCGACAACTTTGAGGGTTTTTGGACTTTATTCTCCACTTTTGTCGATAACCGGTCATCTGTTGGGTTTCTCTTCGGCACCTGAATATGAGGCGTAACAATTTGCAAAGAAATAAAATCAGACTTTAATGCAGAAAGTCTACAGACAATATATTTGGTTCTAGGTGGGTAGAACGAAGGATAGCACTGTGATTTCTATTGATGGAAAAATTAACTTAATATTGGGATCACACATAACATAATGCAACGGGCAACACTGGAACTTTATGCATCAAAATGACAGAAAATATAAGCCACGGAATGCAAACATCATATATGATATATCTAATTCATCCAGCTCTAATACATTACAGAGTTTATATGACATACATTCCAAGTGACACAAATGTGAATTACTTCCAGCTTGGTTCATTTTTCTANTCTTCCCCGGACCAAAATGAATAGAGAAAAGCAGTCCACTCTTACTTGCAATTCAAAAAGTTTACAAGCAGAGAGAAATAAGCTATCATAGTGAGGAGGACAATCACAAAATCAATGAAGATAGACAAGGCACTTACAGATGAACTCCTAGCTCCAGAGATCAAATCCAGCTTGCTGGGCTTCACTTTCATATTGTCTCTAGACTCTCTACTCTTTGTATCCATGTTCCCTTCCCAGCTCCTTCTGAGAGCCTTCGGTCCCATGTCAATCATCTGAGCCAGTTTTCTTGGTGTACTCACAGCAGGCTGCTTCTTTATCGTTGGACTCGCTGAACGTGGTGAATTAGCTTTCTCTGCCAGTCCCAATTTAGCAGACACCTTCTCCATTAAACCCATCTTAGGAGTCATTCTATCACTCTTAATCTTGGTCTGTTGTTTCATCCCAGAGGAAAATTTCTCAAATGAAGTGGGAAGGGAATAACAACTTGTAGGAGACGACGGTATTGATTGAGAACTCGATGTCTTTAGCCTTCCCAAAGATTCCTTTCTATCCAACGAACTCCCCGTGGTTTTTACTGAAATAGACTTTGATCGAGTAATGGCTAAGGCTTTCTTATCTAACTGTTCATCTTTGGCACTGTTATTCGATTTAGAGGAGGGAGATTTCTCCTTACTCAACATAAACTTTGCTTGTGATTTCGACTTTTCGCTAGGTTTTGATCCCGGAGAAGAATTATTCAGGAACCCAAGAGCATGAGTTGCCACAATATCTTCTGGGTTACCAACGCAAGGGTGCCTCCCCGGAACGAGCCTCACACCTCGGAGGATGGGGACCGGGGAGGAAGCTTCAAACCTCTCAACATGAATGTATTGACCCAATTGAATTTTATCACTAAGAATTAGATCATCATGTTCATCAGGAAGAGCAACATAAGTAGCATGAGAAGAATCAGAAACCTTCAAATAAAACCCTTGGTTTTGAAACAAATCACCACCTGCTAGTGCAGGGACAATGCTCACAACTTGCAACAGAGAGGACCTATGCTCACCAGCAACCTTCACATCTGTATTCATATGCTGTAGAAGCTTTAACAGAATACCAGGTACTAAGGTAGCCATTGTTGAGACCTTCAATGTGCATCACTCTTAAAAACCCCTCAATTATCCAAAGTGCAAGCTTCTAGAGCATGTACCTGAGGGCTTCAAAATCTAGAGCAATGAATAACAATTAATACCCAGATTGAGAAAATTACTTATCATAATCATGATAATAAAGGGAAATAAAGGAAACATATACCCTCCAATGAATACCCATGTACCAAATCAATCAATTTTTAATTCATCTACTTCATTTTTCTCTTTTGGTACCAAATCAACCATCAACCCCAAGAAATGGAACAGTGAATACAACCACCTATCAGAAACAGCTTTCTGAAGCCTAGACAGTGACACAACCTACTCAACAACAAAACTCGTGACAGTAATCAAAGGAAAATATAGAAAAGCTCAACAACCCAGATTGAGAACATGAAGGATCTTGCATTTGAAACTAAAAATTGTCAGAAACAGATATGAAAATTGACAACACAATGAAAACCCACAAGAGAAATATTACTAATATCACTTAACAAGGATCAATTACAAAAACCCAAATAAGAAATTTGTTGCATCTTCAACAAAAACAAACCCAAAACTGAAAAGGGATAATAGAATGCTTACCTATGAAGTGACAGATGAGAAGCTAAAAAATGAAAATGGGCACTCAACCAGCCCACCACAAATGTGTAAGAGAGAGAGAGAGAGAGAGAGAGAGAGAGAGAGAGAGAGAGAGAGAGAGAGAGATGGGGTATGAAAAACGTGAAGGTGTGAAAAAAGAAGGCGAAGAATCACTTAAATGTTGAGACTTGAGACAACCCACCAAAATAGAAGCAAAGAAAGAAGCATTATTGATTACACCCAGATTGAGGTGGACGTTGCTTTAGAAGCCTCCCAACGTTAGAGCAGATTTCTGGGATTTTTGCAGAGAAAAGGATGGGGAAAGAGGGAAAAGTGATGAACCAGAGAGTTGGCTTTCAATGCACAAACAATATAGAGAGAGAAAGAGAAAGAGGTGTTTTTTAACTCATTTGGACTCAGAAATGGACATAAAAATTAAGATCATAAAAATCACTTGGGAAAAACTGCCCCACCTAGTTCTGATTTGGAGCTCTTTTTACCTGTAAGCCAATGAACCAGAAGCTTTATGAAGACTACAGAGAAAATAACAGAGTTTTGCAGAAGAATCTGAAATTCTTTAATTTTTCCAAACATTTAATAACCAGTTATTTCTGTTTTTGTATTTTTGTTGCAAGGGTTAACAAACATACAAGATTGGGATTGTTTTGTAATTTGTGTTGGTCTTGTAGTGAAGAAAAAAGGGTTCTTTACTTCTCTTCTTTGAAAACCCTATTAAGTACATTCTTGTTCTTGTTTTTGTTTGTGTGGTGTGGTGTACTGGTGTTGTGTGGATGAAACACAATCCTAGTGTGAAAGGTTTGATTTAACCAGCTAGCTATTTTGTATCAGTTGATATGGTTACTTAATTTAGACTATGTATTTGTATAAAATACTTGATAAATTTGTTTAATATACGTTATTCGTTATTTGAATTTCTATGCCGCATGAGTATTTTCTTCCATCATTAAAGTGGTAGTATATCATATAGTAGTACCATTATAGTTTTTCTACTGATAAGTAAACTACAAACTATTTTTCAAACAAAGTCATTATTATTAGGAAATATTATATGTGACTGGGAAAATAGTGTAGTTTCACTTATCGGAAAAGTCGTGTTTCCGTTGAATCGAGTTTGTATTGATGATCTCTTTATGGATGGCAACAATATATGCTTGTGTTGCATTTAATTCTTATTTATGTATCTATTTCAATTATAAAGATTATAGTTAAGTATGTGAAAATGTTTTCTTGACATTCTAGTAACTTCGAATTCGCAACTTCGCTTTTATATATCCACGCTTCGTATATTATTGTTGAGATTGCTCTCTCATGCTCAAGGCCTTTAATTCTCATTTGTAATCCCAGACAATAGGACGGTATGTTGGTAGCTTGGTCTATATTACTATCAGTTGTATGCGAACTCTATTATTCGGTTCTTATGTTATTCAATTTCTTAAATTGTGTTGACAACATCATATGGACACACATCTCATGTATATTAAAGCTTCTTTTGGTAAAAGAATTATTTTTTTCTTGTTGATATAATTTGCTTATCTATGCTTACACTGATCCAATGCTGATAAAACTAGTTTCCACATACAGTATTATATGTTGCTAAATCTGTTATTAATTATGTTGGCTCTCATATTTCCTAAAAGTTCAAAAAGTAACCCATTGGGTCTCGTTTCATTGGTTGAAATATTGTTTTGCATTTGCCTAATGTGTATTACTCTTAGTCCATACATTTCTTTTGGGACTATAAGGTTACTTTGTATAATGCTTATGTACTACATTCTGCCAAGAACAAACCATACACGTTGAAATTTGTTGTCATTTTGTTTGAGCAACTGCTTGTTGGTGACTCAAATCTTATCTTTAATTCTCAAAATTGGCATAACGACATCTTCAACAAAGTGTTAAGATGACAATAAAAATTTAAAATATCTAAGAAGCGAGTTAGATGTTTAATTATGATCTACGTGCTCCAATTTTTGTAAGAGTGTAAGAAAATATGAACAGAAAAAATTTTAACATTGTATTCTCATTTTCCAGTTGTATCATATGTCTATTACTGACCACCTATAAGAGTTCATTTCGCCTATTTTTTTAGGATTTGGAGTTTCTTTGTCCTATTTATCTCCGCTTATTCAAATAATTAGTATCTCAAAAACAATTATAATTTTTAGTTTGTACATTTTTTTCCCCATACTATTCTTTAAATCTATTAATGTATAGGTAGCTTAATTGTCATGCATTGTTGCATACAACTCTCTCTCAACCTTCTAGCAGGATGAGTAAACAAGCCCACATCTAATCATATGTTAAAACTACTAAATTCATAAAAATTATCATTTGCCGTGTAAGTTCTACCTTATTCTTAGTTTTTTAGAAATTCATGAGGAATAAGAGATTATTTCGCCTAATTTCCAGAATCTCGATTTTTCCCCCATATTTCTTCTTCACTTTTTTCCTACCTTAGGAGTTTTGAAGAAATTAATATATCTAAAATTGTAAAGGGGAAGAAGAAAATAAAGATCAAAGAATTTGTGACTGAAACTCAAATTTTAAATAATTAGGCCAAACATAACCCAACTAACATGAACATATACCGCCAATGGCAAATTCTTGTTTGAGACGTGTCTCATCAAATTATTAGATGAGACGCGTGAATAATAAAGGTTTGTGGGATGGGCCTAGATCTACTTCTTGAAGTTGGGCTAAGTGATGGCCTCATTGAGACTAGTCTCATTAGAGACTAGCTGACCACCAATTTGTACTACTAATAATCCCTAATCCCTTCCTCTCCAAGCCCCTATGGTTCATTTTTTTTTTTTTTTTTCCTAATTTATAGGCTAGTAGCTGATCTTTGTTGGTGTTTAGAAGAGAATATTAATGTGTAAAAAATTCCTAAAAAGAATTCAAACACAACAGTTACCAAAATTTATGCAAGTATATTTTGATTCATTCAATTAATAATTAAAAAAACTCAAAAAAATAATATTTATGGGAGAGTGCAACCTGGTGCATGTGGATGGCAGACTAGTGTGTCGGTTGCTTGCAGTTGTATAGAGGTGTCTGTTCTTGTGGGGATGTCACCACAACAAATCTACTTTTCTTTTTTTATTTTTATTTTTTTTAATTAAAAACTCCTGTAATATTATAATCCATATTCTCTATGATTGTGCACATGTTCATACATGGAAGAATTATCCATAATCATGATTATAATTCATTTTAATCATACATAGACATAGTTTGAGGTTTGTTTATATACATTACATTACATTAAGGACATAAAATTCAAGAATACAATTATGTGGCATTGTACTTTGTACTATTATAAAGTTGGATAAGACAATATACCATTGAAATTAACACTTCTTCCAGCCTCCCATCCCCTAGGACTAGGTTTCTTCAATCCTCTCATGAATTTCACAATTTTTATGTTGCACAATTCGTTGAAGATTTATAATCACAGTGAGGGTATACAAGGATATATCGAAAATTTTAAGTTTGGGTGTATTCGTTTCTTGTAAAAGTGTTTTGATTTAAACTAAATGACCTGAAATGAACTAAACTAAACTAACTAAACAACCTCAAATGGATTCATCTCAATAACATCTCAAAGTTAACAAAGTTTTAAGGAAAAATTCCACTTTGGTTACCTGGGGTATGGCATAATCATTTTTTGGTGACCTTAATTTTGCATATTCCCACTTTGGTTACCAGTAATTTGAAAATCAGTTTCACTCTGGTGATTCCGTTAGTTCCGTCAAGTTGACTGTTAGTTTACCACACATGCATCATATAATAACAACACAATATCCATTACCACACACAAGACAACATTCAAAAATATTTTCCACTTAAAAAACAAATAAAAAAAAACCTAATAGAGAAGGAAACAATACTGATAAGAGTTCTGAATACCACTTCAGACTGCTCATAGGGAATGGGTATAATGCCAAATAACCTAAAGGCCCATCCCATTATTGCAACGATGTCGTCTTGCTTAGCAAACTATCAGTCAACTTGACGGAGTT
>BSSO01000905.1:0-27488 GCA_030267885.1 Mesembryanthemum crystallinum
CCTGCTCTTCTATGGTGACCACTACTGGAGAATGGTCAGAGACACCATTTGGTAAGAACTTTGCTGCACCTGGGATCCCTTTCAGAATCCACTTCTCATTACACAGAGCTCTATGCAACTTGCTCATAACTCTATCATCCCCTTCTTGGTTGTTACACCATGTGAAGATTGCCCCTGTTGAGGGCAGGTCAGTAAGACCATTAGCATGTACACAATTAGCAAACTCTTCAATTGCTCTAGAGTCAGGGGAAGCATTGCTATCTCTTTCTTCACTTCTTAACACCACATGAAAGTTCCCAAGGAGTAACCACTCCTCTTGCATTGATGTCCTTATGTGACTAATATCCCCCCAGAGCTCTCTTCTTGTCTCCCCTTCATTTGCTGCATATATGAAAGTCACATAAGTCCTGCATTGACTTCATTTTGAACTCACCATACAGTGTATCATCTGCCTTGTTACTTTGATGATATGGACATCCACATTAAACTGATCCCACAAAACCCAAATCCTTCCATTTCTTTGTGCAGCATAGTTATCTGCATACCGAAGATTAGCAAAAGCTCTTCTCCTTATTTTCTCAGCTTTATGTGCCTTAATTCTGGTTTCAAGCAGCCCTAGAATATCTATTTTTTCTTTTCTCATGAGTTCTCTAGCCTCATGAGCTTTTAGGGGTTCATTACAACCCCTTATGTTCCATGTGGCAATCTTCATGTTATTGGATCAGGGCCAGCCCCCTTTCCCCCATCTCCCCCATGTTCTGTCTCCTGCTTCCTCCACTATCATCCTCATCCCCTCTTAAAAGGAGGTATTTATTTACACGTTTCATAACTGACTGAATTGTCAGTTTCCCATTACTGCTTGTAAGTTTCTGGGGATGATCTTGTTGCCTAGTTCCACTCTATTGTCTCTGATCTTCTGTTGCCTTTTTACTCTGCATCCCAGAATTCCTGCTAGTAACCATAACAAACCCCTCAGTATCTGTGGTCTTCTTCTTAGGGCTAGGAGTCTCCTTCTGATGTTGGCCCCCTTTGTCTTCTCTTTTTGGGGCCCCCTCTGTCTAGCTAGGCCTATCTTCCTCCTTATTCTCCAGTTTACTGGCTCTTCTGCATTGACTCAACAAGTGACCCAACTGCCTACAATGTGTGCAGTGGTAAGGCACCCATTCATACACTACTTCTTGCTTCAGTATATCTCCAAATGGAGTTTGGAGGGGTATGGATGTCTTCAGCTCCTTTGACACATCTACTTCCACAAGGACTCTTGCATAAGAGACTCTCTCCTNTTTGCAGTGCATTGATCCGCAAACATAGGGAACCCGAACTTGCCAGCAATCTTGCTCAACCCTCTTTCAGACCAGAATTGAACATCCAAGTTTGGAAAGTTTACCCAAACTGGAATTCTGGTAATGTTGGCCTTCTCTATGCAAAAATCAGGAGTCCAAGGCTTGAGTAACAGAGCCCTATTTCCCACCATCCATGGTCCTCCCTTCAGTATCTCATCTCTATCCTCAGCTGTGTAGAACCTGAAATAGAACTAGCCCTTCTTATGATATAGCAATTGAGGGGCTTGGACATGGTTCCATTTCTTTGCCACAAACTCAGTCATAGTAGCCATTTTTGGAGTTCCCCCTACCACAAAGCCAACAAGAGCTGTTCTCCAATGATCAACCTCCACATCCTCTATTTCAATCTGAACAACCTCCTTATCACCAGGAACAAATTGTAACTGCATACCCCTATTAGGATCCCTATTCCCAGTGAATGCACTCTTTCAATTAGGTTTTTCCATTCTCTTTCCCCTCTCTTGAATTGGCTTATTTTTTACAGATTTTTCACTCCTAGAATCATCCTCAGTTATCGATCCCCTTTCATCACTGCATTCATCAGCCCATGATTTCCTTACAGAACAAGATTTTAATCCAGAATTGAGGGTGTGCACACATTCATGAGTCCCCCCATCAAACCCCAAATCTTGCAATTGAACCGAAAGAGGGCATTGAGTTGCAGTATTAACTTCCTTTGTCTTCGAAGCCGATTCCAGGATTTCCATCATGTCCTTGCCCAAGAAGTCGCTAAGCTTTAGGTCCTTCTCCAATGGCGGCGATTCATCAAGCAACTGGGTTGAAATTACATCCTTCTCCTTCGCTTTCGATTGTTGATGTACTTTGCCCATTGAGTTAGGGTTCTTCTTCGCACTGGATTGCTGATTGGATTTCTGTTGTTTTGGTGGCCTTCCTCTACCTTTTCCTCCTCCCATGGCAGAAGAAGCGCACGATAAGAAATCTGTCTTATCCTACGCTTCTAGAGCTCGAACCGCCTCTAACCACTAGTGTCTTCTCTTGATTGTGCCCCTAGTTATGACTAGCAACTCTTTTGAGGTTCTTAACCAGGGAGAACCTGTAGTAACTGCTACAAATGAGAAGAACAACGAGACATCTAATGCTTCTGTAGCTGAAGCTACACGTGTTGAGGTACCTCCAACAGCTACTGCACTTCCTCTAGGTGTTCTAGCTGATGCAACTGATACAAGGGATCCCCCTCCTCAATGAATATTGGTTTTTGGAATGTGAGGGGAATAAACAAAACCACTAAGCATGCTGATATTAAGTGGTTTTTGAATAAAGAAAAAATTGGCTTATGTGGCCTACTTTAAACAAAAGTCAAGGCTCAAACATTGGTATTGTGCATAATAGTATCTGTAGAGATTGGGGTATAGCAACAAACAGCACCAAGTATCCAAATGGAAGAATTTGGGTCATTTGGCAGCCCCAAATGTTCCATGTGAACATTTTACACACAACTAGTTAGCTTATTCATTGTCAAGTGATGCATAGAGGCACTCAAACTGAAATTTCCTTCACTATTGTATATGCTTTTAATGAAGATAAAGATAGAATTCTTTTAATGGCAAGATTTTGTCTCCATCAGCAAGGGGATTTATGGTCCTTGGGCTGTGTTTGGAGACTTTAACAATATCCTGGAGCTGAATGAAAGAAGTGGTAGGCCTGCCAATCTCAATGAAATTGTAAGTTTCAACAATTGCATTGATGACTGTTATCTACTGGAGCTCAGATCCACTGGATCCTTCTTCACTTAGTGCAATAAACAGCAAGGCCTTGACGGAGTCTACAGCAAGCTTGATAGATGCCTTGTCAATGAAAAATGGTTAGACAGTTTTCCAGCAGCATCAATACATTTCTTACCGGAAGGAAGCTTTGATCATTGCCCTGGAGTGCTTAAGTTTATCATTCTGCAAGCTCAGAGAGGTAAATCCTTTAAGTATTATAATATGTGGAGCACTAATAGCTCTTTTTCTGGAATTGTTAGTTCTTTGTGGCAGAATCCTATAGTGGGTACCCCCATGTTTCAAGTTGTGACTAAATTAAAGAAGCTGAAGCCTCTACTCAGAAAACTGAATAAAGAATACTTTGCTGATATTGATGCTCAAACAACAAATGCCATGATCAAACTTTATTCTTGTCAGCAAGCTCTATACAATGATCCACATAATCCTGCTCTATCTGCTGAAGAGAGATTCCTCACTACTGAGTATGAGAAGATGAAGAAAGCAGAGCTCTCTTTCCTCAAACAAAAGCCAAAACTCACTGGCTTAAAGAGAGAGATCAAAACTCGGCATACTTTTATAGATGCATCAAGGCCAGAAGGAAAAGTAATTGCATTTATACTATCAAAGATTCTTGTGGTATAACTCATAATGAACCAGAAGATATTGGTGAGGCATTCTTGAGCTATTACAAAGATTTACTGGCAAAGGTGTGGAAATTGATGAGGTCAATGTAAATATTGTGAGAAGAAAGCCTGTGGTGACTGAAGAACAACAAAGAGAGTTGTGTAGGGCTTTCACTAAAGATGATTTACATGGGAATAAATCCCCTGGTCCTGATGGCTACTCAAGCCAATTTTTTAAGGATACATGGGATATCACTGGAGATCAGGAGGTGTGCAATGCAATACTTGACTTCTTCAGAAATGGTAAACTGCTGGGAGAAGTTAATGCCACTGCAATTACACTAGTCCCCAAGAACGACAATACTCAGTCTGTTATTGAATACAGACCAATAGCATGTTGTTTAGTGGTATACAAATGCATCTCCAAGCTGTTATGCTCTAGACTCAAGCTCATACTTCCAAGCATCATCTCAGCAAACCAAAGTGATTTCATAGAGGGGAGATCAATAGCTTAGAATGTGATGATATGCTAATACATCATCAATCAATATGAAAGAGGCAATGCAGCTAGCTCTTGTTTGATGAAAGTCGACTTAAGAGCTACAGGGCTTGAAGCTAACAAAGGAAAATCTGCTATGTACTTTTGCAATGTGCCACAAGAGACTATTGAGGTACTTACATCTATCTCTGGATTTGTTAAGGAGTCCCTTCCCTTCAAATACTTGGGGATACCCATTTCAACTAGAAAACTGAACAAAGCTGATTGTGAAATACTGATTGAGAAAATGATTGCAAAAGTGAGGACATGGGGATCTAGGCATCTTTCATATGCAGGTAGAGTGCAACTTGTTAACACAGTTCTACTCAGTATACACTCCTACTGGTCTCGGATCATGGTCCTGCCCAACCATTTGCTACACAAAATTATCTGCATTTGTAGAAATTACCTTTGGTGTGGGAAGGTTGACTTTCATTCTCAAATCCCCTCCAGTGGCATGGGAGCACATATGTAAAGCTAAGAGTGAGGGTGGTTTGGGTGTGAGAAACATTATGCTATGGAATGTGATTGTTATGTGTAAATATATTTGGAACCTAGCCTCAAAAGCTGATATAATGTGGGTAAAATAGATAAATAGTGTCTATATCAAGCAAAGAGATTGGTGGGAATACAAACCCAGTGCAAATACCAGCTGTTACTGGAAAAAACTGTGTGAAGTGAAGGAGAAAATGAAGGCTGTTTTCATGGAAACAAGTGGATGGCAAACCCTAATGGCAAATACACCATAACATCAGGGTATAAATGGTTGCAGGGCTCCCTCAATTGAACCCAGTGGTCTAGATGGATTTGGAATAAATTGCATCAACCAAAACACTCTTTTATTGCTTGGTTGATCATGCTACAGAGACTCAAAACAAAACATAGGCTGCACAAATATGAAATCTGCAGTGATAACCTCCGTGTCTTATGTGCCAGCAAAGAGGAAACTCATGAACATTTGTTTTGTGAATGTGTATTCAACTCAAAATGTCTTGATGCCATGAAACATTGGCTGCAGATCAGATATAAAGGCACAAGCATCTTGAAGATATACAGATGGATCCAGAAGAAATGGAAGGTGAGCAAGTTTAAAAGAGAGGTCAGCACTGTTGAAAGCCTGAAATGTCGTGCCTCACCACATATGGAGATGCAGAAACAGGGCCATAACAGAATATATTGTCACAAGGCCAGAGCAGGTTAAGAATGTTAAGCAAGAGCTGAAATGCAGGATACTTTCTGTTATGCCTAGAAAAATTGGGCCTTTGGATAGACATTAGTTTGAAAATTTGTAATGACTTGATTAATGTTTTTTGAGCTTGAACACTCTTGAGGCTTGGAGAAGCTCTTCCTAGAAGGTATTCTCATCCCTCAAAAGTCTTGTAAATGTTGAACAGTTGATTTCCTTTAATGGTTAATCTCTCACCTTTAACCAAAAAAAAAAAAAAAAAAAAAAAAGGAGCCGCATCTACACCAACGTTAGGGAATCCCTAACTGCACGACCAGTCTCCTAGCACTATACACTCTTCAAACAGGTTTACCTCAACATTATACTAAAGAAGACTCTATGGTACAAGGAAAGGACATTTTTTATTTTATTTATATAAAATAGCACCATTTGTACACTTTTGGCTACATAAACATGTAATGCTGACTTAAACATTGGAGAGCTTATAGCGAAAAAATCTTTCGAGGTAACTTTGGTTCTCATTACAACAAATGATCACTTAGGCCACGAATTACGCCACGGGAAGCCAAAATTTGTGGCTTAATTTTATAGATCTCATGAACTTGCCACGAGAAATTAATTTCATGGATGTTTGAAATAAAATTGCCACGCGTGAATTGATGTTTGGTAGATTGTCATTGGAAAAAAAATGGTTTTGTGGCCATGGCCACAAGTCAAACATTTATGTGGCTAAGTTGCCATGGAGAAATACTTTGGTGACTAAATTGCCACAAAAATTATATTTCCCTGACTAAATTGCCACAAAAAATACCTCTGTGGCTTAATTGCCACAAAATAGGTATCTTCGTGGCCTTATTAGAAAAATTGTCCTGGTTAATAAATTGTGTGGCTATTTTTTGCCACGAAATAATGCTCATTCCGACTAATTTGCCATGGAAAAGTATATTAAGAACTTGCTATTTTTCGGTTTTGCAAAGCACTTTAAGAAAAATTTTCATACATAAATCAAAAAAATAAGTTTAGCTCAGTTGGTCAAATACTTGTATAAATTCTAAGAGATTTCAAGTTCGAAACTCTCTAGGAGTACTTCTGATTTATTTATTTCTCCATCCATTTTTTAGTTTAATTAGCCACTATTAAAAGTGTGGCTAATAAGGGTCTATTCTTTTTGTATTGTTTTTGTTGGGACCCATCATTCTACAGCAAATCCCAACAACTTCCAGCAAACTCCAACAATTAGTAAAAAGTTTCATCAACCTCCAGCAAACAATAAAAAATTTCCAACACTTTTAGAGTCACAAAAATCAAGAATCCAAACAAATTCCAGCATACTCCAGCAATCAGCAAAAAGTTCCAGCATTCCCTAGCATTCTCCAGCTCCAGCACTCCAAAAACCAAACGTAAAGAACATACCTTAAGTTACTTGCCACATGAACCATCGTGGCTAATTGAAAAACTGCCACGTGCTATTTGTGGCTCGAATTTGAATTTCCACGAATACAAGCGTGGTTAATAAGTTAATTGCCATATAAACCATTGTGGCTAACTGAAAATTTTCCACGTGCTAGGTTGTGGCTAGAATTTGAATTGCCAATAATACAAGCGTGGCAATATTTATTTATTTATTTATTTGAAAAGGCAAGATAACCAAAATTACCTTCTATACTAAGAAGGCAATCCTAAGTGTTCATCACCAACAGACTGATGAGAACATCTAAAGAAACATAAACTAAAAATATATGAAACTAAAGCTAAAAAGGAGATGCTAGATCTACAAATGATTCTTGATCTTCAACTGATTTTGTACTTCAATTGAAACAGATACCAGAGATCGTCTCCGCCAACAAGTGACCAAAAAAGGCCACACCACAACTACATAGCCACCCAAACCGCTCCCACCAATCGCCTACACACCGAGCCGGAAAGCCGCCATGGAAAAAGGCCCAACAGCCCCAACAGGAGCCTGTCAAAATCTAGGAAAGCCGATGAAAACGCCAAAAGACCCACCTCTTCCACCACTCAACAGCACCTCCTCCACCAGCGACAACGGCCGAGAACTCAACAGAAATAGCATAGGCTTTAGGCCGGTGCTTGGAAGTGACAAATACGAAAGAAGTAGATGAGGTAGGCAAAAGGCCAAAGGCAAGACGACAGCCTTGAGCAGTAAAGCCCAGAACTGAAGAACATCAAACCCAACCGGAGACACGGGCCGAGAAACGGCACAAACAAAGAGCACAAGAAGGGAACAGAAGTGAAGAGGGTGGCTGAGGAAGACGACAGCGGCAACGGTCAAGGACACAACACTCTGACGAAGGGTGCTCAAGCCACCCATTCTTCTTCTTCAATTACTGTAGCTACTTCTTCTATGAATGTAGCTTCTTCTCCAAAAGAACTGATGCTTCATCATATTACCTCCAAATCACAAATTGGAGCAAAAAACCAAAACACACCTTTTAGATCTGGTTTAGCTGCACAAAGGCGAGATCCAAAACACCAAAGCTCTGTTATTGAGTCGAAATCGAGAAAAGCAATGCTGCTAAGGTGACTACGAGGGGATGAATTTGAAGAGAGGAGCTGATTAGGGGTACTTTTACAAGAAAATTGATTGCTAGAGCTAAGAATCTAAGGGGCTTAGGGTTCTTAGTGTTTGGGGCAAGGGGGGCTTTCGTTTCTTTTTTTTCTTCTTTTTCTTCTTCTTCTCTCCGTTCTCTCTATAATTTTCTCTCTCATGCTTTTGAAAACTGTGTGGCAATATTTATGACAATAGCCACTAGAGCCTTTGTCCCGCCCGTGGACAATGATTTTGCCACAGCCTTATAGGCAGGATAGGTCACGGAAAAAAATTCCTGTGGTGAATTACTTTTACCACGGAAATTTCATATATTAGCCACAAATATTATAGTAGCGCAAGTGGTTGTTTGTTTTGCAGGTTATCTCGAGCCACCTCTCATCAGCTTTAGAGTCACATGACGCACTCATATCCTTAACTCAGAATAAAAGATAACCACATATTTTTTTTAGACGCCTTTTGTAGGGCCGGGAGACAATAACGATCATTGTCGAGCGAGACTTTGCAAGCTCGAAAAGATAGCAGTCATGGAGAAGAGGGTTGAAGAGATCGAGAGTCGAGGCCGATACCCTTCCCTAAGAGTTCAAGAAGGATTGGATTTTAATTCAGACACTCATATAACTTGTTCAGGGTTCACTAAGTCTTTGAAAGAAGTGCAAACTATCTTGTTACAAGGCGTCCAATGACAAATCTGAGTGGCATTGGTTTTTCAGGAGCACACTCCTCAAATTTGCTCTAGATTCAAACAGCTCAGCGAGCTTATTAAATTATCTCAAAAGCTACCTCGCCTAGCTACCTGGATATTGTGGGAAGTAGCTGAAGATCCAAATACCCCCCAACACCTTGGAACAAACGTTGCTTGGCACATGGTGAACAATCGATGCAACGAGGTCGTCCGACACAAAATATCCCCAACATCTTGGGACAAACGTTCCTTGGCACATGGTGAACAATCGATGCAACAAGGACGTCCGACACCAAATGCCCCCCACACTTGGGACAAACGTTGCTTGGCACATGGTGAACAGTTGATGCAACGAGGATGTCCGACACCTGTTAAACAGATGTTGGAGGGAAAAGAACTTAGCAAGTACCCTTGGGGTGGAAGATGGATGGAACTTGAGCATATTCCAAGATTGTGGAGCATTCGAGTCAAGACTCAGAGACAAGAAAGATCTTGATCCCCTTTCCAGTAAAGGATCGGGTCCATTGCAACCACATAAATTGGCTCCAATAGTGTTGGTTGCAAATAGTGGAAGGTTGGCAAAGTCTCTGACCAAGCAGTCAGGTCGACTCAACCTCCATGAAGATTTAGTCTATGGTTCTCCATTTAACTTGGCCATTATGAAGGTCATCCATTGGAAAAGTTAATATTCTAAATATCCCGAGTTAGGATGGTACTATTGGTCTTGATGACCCTGTCATGATGTACCGAGCGCACATGTGCATGCAGACTTATGAATAAGTGATTCTCTGCAATTACTTCCCTACAAACCTCACTGGACTAGCTTAGAAGCGGTTCAAGGAACTACTTGATAAGTCAGTCCATAACTTCTAAGAGCTAACCACAATGTTCACTCAGCACTCAGTGGTCAACTAGAGGGAAAGAAATACCACCACTCTTCTTCAAATATTTTCCCAAAAGATAGCGGAGGCCTAAGGTCATCCATGAAAGGATTTTGCGACGAGGACTTGCAAATATTGAAATTTTTCGATAAAGCGGCTTTCTAACTCTTCATGACAAGACTCGGCAGCAGACCATTCAAATTCACTATCCTTAAGAAAAATGTCACCTCTCTAAAGCAATATCGTCGTTGCATTCATCCATGCGACCACAAAATAATATAAAGAACAATGGGCGTCTTGTCAATGTATAGTAGGCCGGGATTGAGAAATAATGAAGCAGTTGTGAAGGGCGAAAGAACACATGGACGCCCTACAAAGGAGGAGATGAGAATCCGATCCCTTTAACATACCACAAGATAACAAGTGATTGAAGGAATCCCCAAAGATCAAGCAAGCATTCAAGATCATACTCGGACTTACAACAGTCGAGTGTTGAAATCTTAAAGAAAGCCTAAAGAAGCTAACAAAGGGAGGAAATCTAAACTAATACATTGGTGGAGAGTCTAAGCAATCCCCGAAGGTCTCCAAAGAGGACCACAAGAAAGATCGAAGTTTTAGGGCACCCACCATGGCTTCTCACAAAGCCTATGTGAGGGATGCTAAGCAAGTGATTCTGAGCAATAATGGAAGATCAGACCCGCTATATCGCATAAAAATATGAGAGAACAATGATCAAATTCAAACAATGGGTCCTCAAAATGACCCGATCACAACGAGGTCAAAATCAATGGCAAACATCTTCGGAGAGTATTGGTGAACAATAGAAGTGTTGTCGATCTAGTAAGTTTCGGATGCCTAGTGTAAAAGGGTTTCAAGGAAACGGAAATCTAGAAAAGTGCAAACCCCATTGTTAGATTCATAGGAGCTGTTGTTTAGCCTTGAGGCGCCGTGAGGGTTATCATCCTAATCGAGGGCAAAGAAGGACCACACATCATGGTTAAGTGAATTTTCTAGCTACAATGTCATCCTCGGCAGATTGATCCTCGACAAAGTCAAGGTAGTCATGGCCACTCTTTCTCGGCCAGTGAAATTTCAAGTATCTGTAATAAAGTCTTTTAACATAAGTTGTGTATAAATCGTGCACCTAGGCCGGTTATGCATAACAAGAGGCCTATCGAAGAAGAGAGGAAAGAATATGTGAGGTTGGAAGTGAAAAAACTGCTAGAAGTTAAGTTCATCAGGGAATACATTTACCCCATTTGGATTAGTAATGTCGCTCTTATAATAAAAGCCCAATGGAACATATGGAGAATGTACATTGACTACACTTACTTGAACAAAACATGCACGAAGGACAACATCTCTCTCCCTCATATTGACCAGTTGGCCGACTTCACTTCAGAGCACCAGCTACTCATGAATGTCTACTAAGAATATCATCAACTCTCTTTCTGAGAGTTTAACAAAGAGCATAATGCATTAATCACCCAGAAACACTGTAGTGCTATAGGCCGGTCATGTCCTTCGACTTGAAAATGATGAAGCTATTTATCACACAAACTAGTCAATTGATTGTTTGAATATCATGTCAGACATAATAAAGGCCTAGATCCACGATATTATGGTCAAAAAAGCAAGGCATAAGCTAATAGAAATATTTGAAACACTTAGAGCAGTTCAACTGACATGAAGCTCAATCCTAAGAAGTGCACATGTGATATAGGGTCTAGCAAATTCTCTAGTTGCATGATCAGCCAGAGGAATAGATGCCAACCAAATGAGGTACAAGCTATTACTTGACATGGACTCTCAAAAATCATTAAAGAATTCCAAAACGTAGCTAGATGCGTAGCAGCCGTTAGAAGATTCATGTCAACCTTGGCTAATAGGTGTGCCTCATTCTTCAATGTCATTTAGAAGAATACCAATTTTTCATGGATTGAAGAAGCCTAGATAATATTTCAGAAACTTAAGAAATATCTCCAGAAATCTCTCTCCATGATCACCTCAGCCGATAAGAAAGCCTACTAGTCGTCTCAAGGGACTCGGTCAGCGCAATCCTCATTGCTGACATGACAAAGTCCAGACACCAAGTTACTTTGTGAGTCATTCATTGGCCAGGGCGAAACCCAAGTTCCCTCGGGGAAAAAGTTTGGATTAGCCCTCATCATTACTCATCTGATTATGCATTGAGATCTTTCCAATTGCACATGTATCATTGTGCATTTATATTTTTTTAAAAAAAAATATTTTCTAAATGATAAATTCATGCAGTAATTGAAATAAATTACATTGAACTGAACTGAACTGAACTTAATTAGACTAAGTTGAGCTGAATTGAACTAAAAATAAGGTGAGGTGAATATTGCTTAAGAGAGATCGAAAACATTCCAACAAGGCACACACTATTTGATAAAACAAGTTTCTTTTTTATCATAATAAATCCAGTTTCTTAGTTTCAAATTTCAAGAAAAATCAAAATAACTAGGGAAATAATAAGTTTGGATTTTCCATTTAACACCTCTATGAAACTAGACAAGATTTAATAGACACCCATAAACTACTAGAAGAACTACTTAAATACTTCATGAAAGTGAGCTTGAGATGAGTAGCGCAGTAGGACACTCTTCACTCGTCCCCAACAATGACTGGGATTTGAGTCTCACACCCACACAAAAAGTGGGTGGTTTCCTTACCTATTCCACAAACAAAGAAAAAAAAAAAAAAAAAAAAAAGCTAGTCACTTTCTAGTTTCAAAAATTTGCCTCCACCACAAATAGGTTTTACAAGCTAGTCAAAGAAGACCTCCTTCACATACTACCGTGGAATTGCAACACCGTATTTGACTATTCTTATTTCTTACCCATGGCCACGGGAGAGAAAGCATACTCTGACGCAAAAGAATCACTTTCCTGGTGTATGTTGTGATTTTTTTTTTTTTTTTTTGGGGGGGGGGGGGAGTTATAAGATTTGATATATTACTTTTTCAATGGCATATATTTTACGGAAATTTGACGGGGTACACACGAAATTTGAGATAATGCACAGCGTGACCAAACTCGCTAATGTTTGCACATGGTACTGGAAACTTTTCCAAAATTCATAGCGTAACCAAATAGGCTTACGGCGTGTATATTCCGTTAAGTGGGCATGTAAAATGACCATTTTACCCCTGAAAATTTAAACTATGTTTTTTTTTTTTTTTTTGAAATATGACTGTTGGGATGAAGTTTGAATTTTTGGAACTTTGCACATGGTACCCAGTTATGTTTTGAAACTTCATGGGTAATATGTGCAGGCCTTGTTTTCTAGAGCTTATTTTTGTTGATTTCCGCAAAAATCAACAAAAATCAGTAAAATCAACAAAAATCAGTAAAATCAACAAAAGTCAGTAAAATCAACAAAAATCAACAAAGTCGCTCTCTGCTGAATCTAACGAATCAACAAAAATCAACAAAAATCAGTAAAATCAACAAAAAATAAATAATCAACAATAAATATCAACAAAAATAAGTTGTAGAGAACAAAGCCTAACTTAAGTTATTTTTTGTCAAAAATTGTGCCCAATGGTTACTTCTAAGACTATATATACCTCAATTTTGTAGGTAGGGAAGTAAGAATCAATGTTTTATCCCAAAAATCTTTTAATAAACGTTGAATTGCATCCCAAAGTGTGTTGATTTGTTATTCTTGTTTGTGCTATATTTTTGCTAACTTCTTTATGGGTATTTGTAGTATTTAAACTATGGAAGTTCTTGATTACAATTTCCTTCATTAATATCAAACTTCATACAATTTCTTGATATCAAACTTTATACAAATTCTTGATTACAATGACAAAAATTTCCAATTAATTTCATAACAACTATAACAAGGTACATATACATAATAACGGCTATCTTAACAACGATATACACAAACGTTGAAAGCTATTCAAGGTTTTTCTTAATTTCCGCAATACTCTCTTGTACGCCTTGCATAGCATTTGGTTCACTACTTTGAAATGATTGTGCCACAACTCCATGATTCTGTTCATCAATTACGGAAAGGGTATACCATTGGAAATTGGAATTACACTTATAGTACAATTTGCACGTGTTGTCATTCGATTCCGATAATTTTATTTCCGCTCTTTTTGGAGGCCGACATCTGTAATAGGTGTTTTGCACATGAATGCTCCGAGATCCATTAGAACTTCAATAAGAATCCATGTTTCAAATCCTACAAACAATCATAAAGAAGTTAGCAAAAATATAGTACAAATCAAGAACAAGAAATTAACACATTTGGGGATGTGATTCAACCTTTGGTAAGAGACTTTTGGGATAAAACGTAGTTTCTTACTTCCTTAACTGCAAAATTGAGGTATAAATAGGCTTAGAAGTAGCCGTTGGGCACAATTTTTGACAAAAAAAATAACTTAAGGTAGTGTTTGCACATGGTACCCATGAAGTTTCAAAACATAACTGGGTACAATGTGCAAAGTTCCAAAAATTCAAACTTCATTCCGACAGTCATATTTAATAAAAAAAATAAAATTAAAAAAAAATCCTAAATTTTCAGGGGTAAAATGGTCATTTCACATGTCCCACTTAACAGAATATACACGCTGTCAGCCTATTTGGGTACGCTGTGCATTTTGAAAAAGTTTGTGGGTACCATGTGCAAACATCAGAGAGTTAGGTCACGCTGTGCATTATCTCAAACTTCATGAGTACCCCGTGAAATTTTCGTATATTTTAAATATTTCATTGAGATGCTACCCATTTTTGAAACCTTTTTCACTTTAATGTAATTACCATATATTGTTAATATATGGAAAATTTCAATCCGATAATCTAGGGTATAACGATATTTCACTTAGATGATTCGATATTTATATAATATCTATCAGGTGACCTCCTTTTTAAAAGTTAATGTAAATCATTTTTTAGGTTGTCGTAGTTGTTAAAAGTCTATTTTACCCCTACTTTGTTTTTGTGGTTTTGGAGTGATTATAACATTACATACCTAACAAATGGAAAAACAAATTAAAAATACAAAACCAGCTCAAAAATAAAGGGGCTCAAAAATCAGTTTTAAATTTTATCAAAGAAAAAATAAAAATAGGAGGGTACCTTAAAATTGTCCTTCCCCCCGCCCCCCTTTTAAATCCCTTCAAAAAGGCTGTTAAAGTTAAAAGGATAAAATGGTCATAAAAATTGAAGTTGTACTAGTTACATCTGAAGGCTTGTCCACCTCAACTTTCGACAACCGAAACTACACCGCAAGTCACCTAAGTGATAATAATTTTAAAAAGGAGGCCATCTTATAGATATTATATAAACCTCGAATAACCTAAGTGAAATATCGCTATACCCCAAGTGACCGGACCAAAATTTTTCCTTAATAAAGCTATTGGATTGGTGACTTATAAAGATAGCCAACACTTTGCCCAATAAATTTTTTGATCCACTGATAAATAAGTTATAACTTATATGATAGGTTAGAGATATAAACCTCTTAGGAGTCAGGGAGCACTTATTTGTGTAATTGTAAGTACACCCAAAGAAGAGAAAAGTTCCACCCTTAAAAGTGGACAACCCAATCTAGTTTAGACTTCAATTATAAAACTTAGTCCTTTGTGGCATTGAAATTATCATTTTGGGTTTTTAGTTGCAGCTATACCTTCACAAATTATTTGGTAGCTAATAGTTGAAAAACTAGTTACTCCCTCGTTGTTTAAAAATCTTGACGCTCAACAAATGCACGGAAATTAAGATTATTTCATATGATGTAAAAGTTCCAAAATTGTCCTTAGAGGAATGTACAATTAAAAATGAGAAATAGGGAAGAGAGAGAATAAGTGGGCAGGATGAGGGATTAAAATAATGAGTGAGAGGAAGAGAGAGAGTGTGTGAGGGATTAAAATAATGAGTGGGGTGGGTAGTGGGATTTATTATTTGTAATTAATGGGTTTAAGGGAGGGTCGTTAAGTAATTTCAGCCAAATTTGTTTACTACTTCTAGTCATGTAAAGATTTAATAGGAACGCTCAAAATGGATGGCGTCAAAATTTTTAAAAAATGGATGGAGTACAAGCTTAAAGCTTTAGGTTTTATTAAAAGGCTATCTATTTTCGCCAAGCATACCCTTAGAACTGTAAAGTGAGACGAGGCAAATCTTGAAGTTGATTTAACACAATATACTTGGGGCATTTCTATATTCATATTAAGTTGCAGCAAAGGTTGTGAATAATCTGACATAATAATTACTATTTTAAGGCTATGTTCTCACATTATTTTTTTTTTCCTTAAATTAAGTTTAATTTAATACAGTTCAGTTCAGTGCAATTCAGTTCAGTTCAATTCAATTCAGTTCAGTTCAAATCAATTCAATTCAATTCAGTTCATGTAGGAACATATCAGTTGAAGAACTTTTTATTCAAATATAATTTTGACAATTATTCATGTGTCATGTAAAAGATTTTGATGAATACTTTCAAATCAGTCCAATATTGAATTTGTTTTGACGAGTTATAAACGACTAGTGGTCAAATTGAAAAAATCAAATAAGTTTAGTTCAGTTCAAATAATTTCAGTCAGTTTGCATAAGTTCTATTCGGTTTAAAAAATTCAGTTCAGCTTTTTCAGGTGGAGAGAACACACCATAAGTCTTAATCATAATGGAAACAGCCAAACAGTTCTACAATCTTTTGTTTGAAGATAGCTTGAACTCCCTTCTCTCTCACTCTCATTACTCTGATCATCATTCTATCTTCAAAACTAGCTATCCTAGGTAACATTCAGAGATTTCAACACAGCCCCAAATCTTCTCATCCTCTAATAAATTACTACAAAATTCTCCGCGTCGTCAGATTACGCAAACAAAATTATTCAAGTTCCCTCCCCTATTGATCTAGAAGTTGCTACTTGCTATCACAAAAGAATCCATAACCTCTGCTGGTAGTTCCAGATAATGCAGCAGCCAAATGAACTTAACAGCAGCATTCATGCCAATCCTATGGAAAATGATCCTGCAACTAAGTGTTACTGAACATACTCTTAAAGACACTTGGGCCTTGTTGTTCTTTTCATCCATACCATTCTGTAATCTGTATATTTTGTTCTGTTCTGCAACTCAGTTTTGTTCTACTATGCAAGTTCAGTTCTGTTACTTTCTGTTTCCTTCAGATCCATTGCGTTATTATCCAATCCGTCCATTCTCTTCTGCATCAATCCGCTGAAAAGAACAGGGTCTTAATATGTATATCGCAGCTCTTCCGGCATTTACTAAATTACTCAAATAAATCTAATTTCAATCATAAATTTTAACTCGAACCAATTGCAACTTGTTCCTTTGATAGTGCACAGAATATCTACTTGCCCTGCAGAATTCTCTCATTCAGTCGAGAAGCTACCAGTGTAACCATTCCAGATATGCTACGCTTCTAATCCGTAATAGTTGATACGTATACTATGTCCACAAAGAAAATGTAAGCACACTGCAAACCCTTGCAACATAGAAAGATAACAATCATGACGCACAACAAAACTCAACACTGATAAGATAAGAGGCTAATATATTTGTCTTAAAACTGGGTTGATACCTGGATTTCAGTCCTGTCTCCATCTGACCGACTTCACTTTTACCCCAGAAAAGGGAGACAGCTTATACTGGACATCAGGAGAAGACAAATATATGTACCAATCACGATAGATATCACAAAAATAAGACTTGCTATAACTTAACATTCCTTGGTGTGATAATTCATTGAATGAGTTACATGAGAAATTGACACAAGAAATCAAACATCAAGATACAACAAGCCAAGAAGATCCCAGAAAATAGAACAAAGAAAATTCACACTACAGTATTCAAGGGGTAGCAAGGAGCAAAAGGAAACTCATCTCATTTCAAAAAAGCAAGGTATTCATTAACAAAAATCACAGCAGATCTTTTTTGCTATAGGAGGTAGTCAGGGATTTGTGGCGTTTGTACATCCATAATAGAGCCGCCTTCCTTTCCTTGCGTTTTGTGTCTACTGTGACGGTGACGACTGCTCTTCTTCTTTTCCTTCCGACTACTTTCTTCTATTCCCTCACCATTCTTACCAAGACTATGCTGTCTCCTCTCCTTACCATGACTTTTATGCTTGTTTCTTCTAGAACTTCCATTACCAGTCTCAGAATTTTCTGCAGTAACAGAGTTCCCTCTAAGATCAGAAGGACCATCAACTACAAGTTTTTCCTTCCCTTTTCCCTTGCTAGATGGCTTAGCAGCTCCACTATACTGTGATGAAGTAGATACTTCTTCATTGCCTAAAAGAACATCTCTCACAGCACCAGAAAGCAAGTCATCTTTTAGTTCCAACTTCTTTGTTGGTATGATACTTTCACCCTCATCCAGCTTAACAACAACTGGTCTAGGCTTTCCACGGTTTGGCTTTTTCTTAAGGCTAAGCGAATGCTCAGTCAACTTTACAAGATCACTCACCTCATCACCATGATCGCCTAGAACTTTACTTTCACTGGCAGGTGGGTAGTCATTTAATCCTGCATCTTCCTTCTCTGAAGCCAGATAATATAAGCCATGCCTCTTGCGGTGCTGTGCAAGCAGAGATCCAGATCTTGGTGATGATTCTGAATCTTCATTGATCTGCCCGTTAAAACTGGGAGCTTCCTTATCTCTAGAATTAGAAGTTCCGAGAGAAAAAGAGGACGATGGATGTAGCTGAATGTCATCATAAATCATGTCCAGCTCACTGAGATTATCCTGGAGTGTAAGACCATCAGGTATAGAAACTCGTGCTTGAGCATTTACTGAGACTGGACCAAGCTCTTCAGCAAACAGATCAGCGATGATTCCGGTGATTTCAGAGGCTTCAAATCCTTTCTTTCCAGAACTCGCTTCATGCTCGACCGAACAACCAAGAATATCTTCTTTCACTAACTGTGCAACTCCAAGAACATTTCTTGCCCTGTCTTGTACTTCCACTTCATGGCTACATGACAGCGGTTGCAGAGCATTTTCAATAATTTTTACAACCTTAACAACTGATTCGTGCATAGAACTGTTTCTTGCAGACAAAGCCAAAGAAGAGGACTTCCCTTGGATAGTAACTTCATTCCCATTTTCATCAAACTGACTAGAACCATTGGGATAAAATCCAGCATCATGTTCAAAACTTTCCAAAGTTCCATGTGTTGCCAAACCACGGCCTTCTTTAAACTGTGAATCAGACTGTGAATCTGATTCCACAGCATCCCTATCATGATAAAATGAAAACGAAGCAACTTCATTCTTCTGCCAGAGATAAGACTGAAGAAAAAACACCAAAACCTTAAACACTGATTGAATGTACACAGCTCTTATTGAAGGCGGCAGTAGATTTGTACGTGGCTGCAACAAAGCCTCAATCAGTTCAAATGGGTTCTTCGAGAGCTCAACATACTCACCAGAGACCCAAGCAGCAGCAGATAATACTCTGTGTAAAAAGGGATTGCCAAGTAATGCAGGATCTATTAACAGGTCACGACTAACACTGACAAGTTCTTCTCTGGCGTCCTTGACCCTCATGCCGATATCAACAAGCTGATTTTCAATTTCTTCCCCTGTTTGACAATGTGGTACCCTTACCATTTCACCAATAAGTGACACATACCAATCGAAGTCGAAGACTATCTCATAATAATTCCTAGAACAAGTGAGTAGTATTGATCTGAGGATCTCATTGCAAAATTCAGGGTCAGACTTAAGAGCATAATTAATCAAAATCTTGGTAATCTCTGCCACATTATCCTCAGACACCATAGCCATGACAAGGCGCAAAGATACCAGTCTAATGTTAGGATCAACATCACTAAGAGACTTGACCACAACTTCCTTGTTCTCCAAGACTGCCCACAAGTGCCTTGGAGCAAGATCAGTAAGCGCTTGCAAACCAAGATACTTCAGATTCGGGTCATCTTCAACCAGCAATTCCCTGATCTTCAAAACCGCAAGTTTTACAGCAGATTCATGATCGCTCAAGCTACTGACAACTGTTCGTATACACTCAAACATCAAAGACTTCGCAATGGTCCGGCGCATAATCTCACAAATGGGCTCAACAATCTTCTTACCCAACCTAGGCTCTAAAACAGCCAGCTTAGCAAATATCTTCAACACCTTAATCAACACCCAATTATTCTTACACTCAACCAAAATCCGATAAAACTCAGGCGCTAGCGGCAAATAAGCCTTTGGGTCCCGGAAAGCAAGCTCACAGAAAACCCCAACAGCTGAACACACAGCCTGAGGATCAGAACTCTCTAAATTCTCAACCAACCTCTTAAAACACACCCTAACAGCATCTGGGTACTTGGTAAAAACCCTCAAAACAACCGCAATCGCCTTCTTCTTAACATAACTCCTAGTACTAGACAGTAATATGAACAAATCATTGCATAAATCTCTACATAAATCAGTTGTACCAATAACTGAAAGGCATTGGAGGGCAAGGCTAACCTCGAACTCATTCGGGCTCGAAAGATCCTTCCGAAACTGATTAGTCGCCAGGAGCACCACCTCAGTGCCCTCATTGAAGGAAGCTGCAGCAGCTAAATACCCAATTCTCTTGAGAGAGAATTGTGGGTAACTGATGACTTCAACGACATTGAAAGCTGCCCAAGACATATCAAAGCCATATAGAGATGAGAGATAAGTGAGTTTGAGAAGAGCGGTTGATTTTGTATGTGGGTCAGTGGATTTAATCTCTTTTCGAATCTCATCCATAGCTTTTGAGAGAAAAGCTGAAATGGGTGTTGAAGAATCCGGTGAATGAAGGCGAATTCCCTTGATTAAATCCTCCAATGATCGCTGGAAAAGGGTTTCCATGATTGATGAATTCGCCATTTTTGTGGTCTTTTTGGGGGAGAATTTCTTTGATTAAATCTCAATACATTGGTTCTGGAAAGTCCATGATCGAGTGAGAAGTTACAGAAAGATGAAGACCATGAAATTGAAGTTCTTTCCTTGAAAAAGGATTTTGATTTGATGGGTGAATTTTTTTGCAGGGTTTAATGAAATTGGAAAGTGATTGAGATTGGGGATGATGAAGATCGGGCACAGAGAGAAGGGGAAGTGTTTGAGACCTAATTTGGGTTTTGATTTCACGTAGTAGAGAGTAAAATTAAATCGTGCAAGGTTACAGTAGCTTCTTGTTTATCCCTCTCTTCATTGCAGTTGTTCTCCTGCGGAGCCGTTCGCATGATGATTTTTTTTTTTTTTTTTTGGGGATTTTCTTACTAAGCTTTTATCATATCTATTTTGCGAACAATTAGCTTTTAAATTTTTGTTTGCGAATAACTACTTTTTAAAATAGATTTTGTTGGCCGGATTGAGGCCAAATTTTTAGTGAAATCCCTAAAATACCCTCAGCCCCTCTCACGTAAATCACCTAAACTCTATCTTTTTCTATGCTCGTGAAAAGTACCATTTCACAGTTCGGATAAAATAATACTCCCTCCGTACTTTTCAAATGTTTACAAACCAACAAAAATAAATACCTCTCAAATGTTTACAAACCAAAATTTACACACACTCATCTCCATAATACCCCTCCACTATCTACTTTAAACTATTAAAAATTCAACTATCAAATCAACTTTATTCCCTTTCATTTCTCTCTCTAACAACCATAAACATATCCTTACATTTTTTTTTTTAATTTAAACACACACACACTCTCTCTCTCATCTACTCTCATAATTATAATTGTGTTATTCCATTGAGGGCATTATTGGAAACAAAGTCCCCCTCTCTCATTATCTTAATTTTCGTGCCCAAACCGTTTGTAAATGTTTGAAAAGTACGGAGGGAGTATAAAGTTTCTAAATCATGCACAGAATTAAAAAAAATAAAAAAAAAAGTTGAGGGTTTAAGTGAATTACATGAGAGGGGGTGAGGGTATTTTGGGAATTTCACTGAAAATTTGGCTTCAATCCTGCTAAAGGTATCACTTCACAATGAAATCTATCTTAAAAGGTAGTTGTTCGAAAAAAAAATTAAAAGGTAGTTGTTCGCAAAATGGACATAATAAAAGGTAGTGTTTCGCAAAAAATCTTTTTTTTTTTTTATTTTTATTGATATTTTACATGGTGCCACTGTGGGGCGACAACTTCTAAATGGTGTAAAAGTTTTTTAAAATTTTGATTCTACGGTGCCAGGTCTTGACATTGTATCTCCCATGATATTCCATTATATTTTCCGATCCATCTAAAGTCATAGTAGTTACCCACTTACCTTTCAATTCATTTTCTCTCTGTGTAATTTTTGAGTTTACCTATGGGTTGGAATTTTTCAAAGCAATTACAACATATCAATGTAATCCTTTCATCATTATATAAGGTATTTAGTCTAGCTATATACATCAAATTCACTATTAGGCCAATACATTATCATATACTCACATGATACAAATGAAAAATTAGTTATGTCAAACTTGCGTTTGAATAAGGTTTTTTCGTCATTTTTCACTAATTGGTTAACGTTTTCCTATTCTTGGTTACGGAACACATATTGTCAAGAACATAGTGGCACCATGTAAAATAAAAAAAAAAAAAAGAAAACTACACTATGTAGAATTTGCCAAATCATAGTGGCACCATGTATAATTTTCCTTTTCTTTTTTTTGGGGTATGTGTGTTTTTTTTTCCAACAACCATCACCTAATGTTCCTGTCAGCAAAGGTGTGTTCAATTAAACTTTGCCAATTTTGTACTTAGTTTAGTTTAATTCAGTCCTACATTTTATCTTTTTTCTACCACAAAAATTGTCAAAAACCTCCTTAAATTAGAAGTGATTTCCGCCCACATTAAAGCCTCCAAACCATTGCACAAGAATGTCCCCTTTCAAAAAGGCCCTCGAACTTTGCCTTCTCTAAAACCAAAAACCTTCTGACAAAGGCCCTGGCCATTTTTCTTGCCTGAGTCGCATCAAAATTTGATCTTTTTCTTCTAAGTACTTGATCCACATGCATGGCTAATTCTTGCGCATTTTGTTCCACTGATTATTATTTTTGACGGATTGTGTTTATTAACACTATACAGCGTATCTTAGGGTGTGGTTTGTTGTGTTGCATGACAAAAAGAATTTATTTCTGTCATCAAGCTGAGTTTGTGCTAAGTATGATTTGTGGGCAATTTATTGAGTTTCCCAATATTAACTATAGCCTCAGTGGGTTTAATACTGTACTATTTTTCGGGTAATCTCCTTCCATTAGTACTAGTGTAATTATATGATTTTAATTTGTGTTGGGTGTGTTCCTTTACTTAATTGGTCGACTGTGCCTTTGTTTATTCTTAATTATCGTTCTCTGTTGTCTGTGTTTTGTGTCTCGACTGTTGCTCTTCCACCCTCACATCTTGGTTTGGCATTTTTTTTTTTTTGTTATTGGAAATTGATTGTGTCTTGCATGCTTCAGGTCTTTATTTACCCATCCTTGAATATTGTCCATATAAACCCTACTCTCCCCTCTTGCTCGGTGGTCACAAGCCTTCTTGTCACTAGCTATCTCCCGGCTTCATAGTGATCGAGATTAGTATGTCGTGTACTTTGATGATTAATGCCTCTTCCTTCAGCAATTCCGCTAAATCTTCCCGTTTGCTTCCCTCTGATTTCACCTAACCTGCATTCACTCAGTCATGGGCACTCACTTTAAAGGCTTTTGTTGAGTTAGGCATCAATGCTGGTATCATCGGTGCTTCTCTTCTAAAGCTTGGGAAGGTCGCCGTCCCTAGTTTATCCAAGGATTAAACTTTGTCTTACATTATTGACAGGCATTGCTTGATCCCTATGCTCGGATTATTACACACATTGATCAATGGGCCCGAATGAATTAACAGTCTACTTTTTCCGCCCTCGAATACAAAACCTCGAAAACTACCTAATGGTCCAATTCGTCATCAATGCATTTCTTGACAATTTTCAGCAATTTAGTTGCAGGTTTGACATTTACATCAACCAGCCCATTGAGTTCTCTATTCAAATAGTACTATACGTATTTGTGATTTTAGACTGTTGCGCACTTTAGTACAGAATTACAAACAACCTAGGTATTAGTCAATCAATGCCATTAAAGAATTGAGAAAACCCTATAATTTATGTCAATCACGCAAATGAGTTTATAAAGAATCACTAGAAGTTCACAAACTTTACATTTGGGTTGTTAATATTACGTAAAAAAATACAAGCTATGTAGCACAGACCACAGGAGGGTAGAAGAATATTTGGATAGTTCTTCCAGTGAACCAATTACTCAAAAAAGGGGAAGCGAAGAATCACATGTGAGAGGTGAGAGAAGACAACACGAGAAGGAAACCTGTTGAGTTTTAAACAAGAGATCTACTTTGCATTGATAATGCTGAGTGGGCAGCTCACTCTCACTTCATCACACATATTACTACTTATTACGTTGTTATCCAATTATATTGAGTTCAGCACGATTCCAATTAAAATGAATAGAAGCTTAGTTGACTTTGTAGCATGAACAGTCGTTTGGATCAAAGACAATGAAAAATTGTTGTGTTTTAACCTAGTGGTTTGAACTCTAAAAATTGTAACTTGAAAGGAAAATCTTGGTAACAAAACTCTAAGGCCCTGTTTGCGGTGGTTACTAGTTGCCAATTTTTCATTTTTTTTTTTGAAAACTCAAAACCAGTTTTTGGAAACTACTTTTCTTGGTTTTCGATTTTCAGTTGTCAGTTTTGAAAATTAAGCAGGGAACTATAACTACAAAAAAAAATCAGCTGTAAATTAAATTTTTACAAAGAGTTGAAAATTTTTCAAAACCAAAAACTGGCAACTGGCAACCACCCTGAACAGGGCCTAAGTATTTTGTTTTTCTCGGCGGCACAGTGCAACACACGAAAAAAATAAAAAATAAAAAGATCTTGAAGGCTATTTATAATAAAGATCTCCACCGTTCTTTAGCTAAAATTGAGAAAAAGATTAATAATAAACAAAAAAAAAAAAAAAAAGTGATTTATACATGATCTACTGAATGTCCTAAGCTAATTAACTTTCTTTTGAAAATAATGTCCTACGACTATTCTCTGATGTTATGCCAGGTTTACACGGTCGTGCAATGACAGCATATCTCCACTTCTCCTTCTTGTCTTACATAATTAGCCAGTAGCCATCGAACCTCAACACAAGCTAGGCCATAATATCCTCTAAATTACCTCTCAAACTAGAAGAAACAAATGTTGATTTGCTACAAGACAGTTGCTCAGCTCTTTCGATGATGCTTCAAGGTAATATAAGTTGGAAATATACTTCAAAGAAAGCTATCTTATAAGTTATAACCCATATAAGATAAAACCAAGTATCCCACATTGATAGAATACAAGGGAGCAAGCTAGTTTATATATTGAGTTGTTCTTTAAGCTTTTGAACAAGTGTTAAGGGGTAGACTCTCCACCACACGCGCGCGTCGCCGCCACCGTCTGCTCGGGCGGGCTCGGGCGAGGGGTTGGGTCCTATTAATTTTATTACTTGGCCCAATATTTTTTCCGAAATCATGATTAGAAACTGACGAAGATTTTGTGACCGTTGCTTGATTGATTTCGTGATCAATTCCTTGATCACCACCCCCTTTTTACTCCACAAAATCTTCCACTGCCTTGTATGTTCTCCTAGACCATCTATAAATTGGGGCTTCCTCCAACTCTTCAAGATACACAGAAAAATCATTTCATCTCCCTCTTTGAGTATTGGCAGTAGTTCAAGTTATTCTCAGTCCATCGCTTCGCCGTACACCGACGCGGTGGTAACCGTGTATCCCTGGAGGTCGATTGCTGGTGTTTCCCGAGTGTACCTATGAGGGGCAAATTCGACTTTAGGGCAGTGAGTTCTCACGCTACGGTTGTAAGTTGTTCAATTACTAATCTTGCGTATAACAATATAAACACAAACCAAGTTAGTACATTTTGGAAGTAACCAGTACTGAAGTAACATGTTTTGTACTCTTCTCCTATGGAACAAGTGCCTTGTAGAGGAACCTTCTGAGACTATATTTAGCCTCAATGCTTATATGAGCTATGAGCCAGAGCAAACCTAGACACCTCATACGAAAGACATCATCCGAGAGAGAATCTGCAGTATGCCAAATCAGGTCCGTTTACTAGCTTAATATTATACTCCCTCCGTTCCGCAATTAGCTTTTATAAATTGAGACGGCACAAAATTTTAGGTGAGTGTTTTTAGACATATTTGCCCTTGTAATAGATGTATATTTTTTTATTGTAAATTAATAGAAAGAGAGAGAGTGTATATTTTTTAGGAAAAATTTCAAAAAGGGTGCCCGAGGTTTGGTGTAATATTAAAAAGGGTACCCGACGTTTACATATTCCCATTTAGGGTACCTAACTTTTGAATTCATTTTCATTTAGGGTCCGATGACTTGATAGTGTTAAATTTTCTGTTAGATTAATGACGTGTTCTAGGATGTTTTGATATCTGTGTGTCATTGATGGTAATTTTACACTCATAGGGGAAATATATTTTACACTTACAGTCTTGAACACGTCACTAATCTAACTGAAAATTTAATGCCGTCAGGTCATTGGACCCTAAATGAAAATGAACTCAAAAGGTTAGGTATCCTAAATGGGAATATGCAAACGTCAGACACCCTTTTTAATATTACACCAAACCTCGGGCACCCTTTTTGAAATTTTCCTATTTTTTATTGTATTTATGAGTTAGTGGAGGAGTGTTATAGGAAAGTTATAGGATTTTTTTGGTTTTGAAAGCTAATTTTGGGACAAAAAATATGGTGTTTTTGAAAGCTAATTGCGGGACGGAGGGAGTTTAACATTGATTGGGCCTACAGCCATAAGCTTAAACTTTTGGTTGGGATGGCTCCTTTTACATGGTATTAGAGCTTCAGTGACTCAGAGGTCATTAATTCGAATCTTGGCAACCCCCATACTCCTGTAATAAATATTAGTCCTATAGTTGGCAAAGGACATTCATGAGACGTATTAGAGATATAACATTGATTGGGCATACAACCATCAGTTAGACTTTATCTTTGTTTTTGTCATCGTTATTGCTATTAAGTTTATACATTCTGTTCAAAACGATGGCAACAGGTTACTAGCTTGAACACTTTCAAGGAATAAAGATTTCATTTGTTTCCCTTCAACTCCTCAACACAGGTTACTAGAACACTTGCAATGGCAACAAGACAATCCCTCTTTAGAGATTCAGTGAAGATAACAATGCAATATTTTCGGAATAATTAGCCATAAGCCCATAATTTATAGATACATCTCAATAAATATGTGTTAGTCACATATTGCAACATTATTGGTATCTGATACATATTGGACACCGTGCATCTAAATCAATTTAACAAGAATCCTCAACTGAGTTTTCCTATCATGCTGAACTATTTGCCATAAGTTGACAAAACAGAGCATCAAACTTGGAAATCAAATTCGCTCGCTGATTTTCATAGAACAAAGCTGTCGCCCTCGATTTCAAAGGGCCAGATTCAATCAAATAATCACAGTTGCAGTACTCCAGAGCATTTAGTATCGACGAACATGTATCAAGAAACTCTAAATTTTCTGAACATTGCCAAACTGCTTTGAGAATTTCTTTGTTTACTACGGTTTCCATAGCCCAGTACCGGTTTATTGACACATCGAGTTTCTCCGCCAGGGTAGCCATAGTAGACCTACCACCATGTTCTTTGCGAGTTTCTCTCTCTTTCTCCTCTTTCACTGCAACTACTACCTCTCTCAGACGTTGTTGCGCTTCCTTCAGCCCAAACTGCTGCACACACTTGTAGGCATGAAGACACATCTTCGTAACTGTTGTTGAAAATTTAACTTCGATAAGCTCCAATCTTTTCTCCACAGTACTTGAGCATAAGTTGTTGAATAAGTAGAGGAAGTGCTCCGGGTTGCA
>BSSO01000906.1:0-27487 GCA_030267885.1 Mesembryanthemum crystallinum
ACTCTCTCTCAAATCACTCTCACTCTTTCTATTATTTTATTCTCTCACAATAATATCTCTCTATTACTTTAATCTCTCACATAAAATTTTCCTTTTATTTTTTATTCCTTCTATTACTACAATGGTAAATTTGTCTAAAAACACTTACCTAAAATTTTGTTCCCTCCTAGTTTTTGAAAGCTAATTTCGGGACGGAGTGAGTATATAACTTGTCTTTTTTATAACCAAAATCTAACCATATAAGAGTAACACTCTCATGCAACGGTCTAACCGGTGATCAAACCAATCCAGTAATGACTTTTTTGTAAGTCAGGGGCGACATTTTAGCGATGTAGGGGTGACTTTTTACAACTTAAATAAAAAGTCATCATTAAATTGTATCTCAATTGTGAAAAAATCATTTCTAAATTGGATTGTCTTACTGTTAGAAGGTTGTACCCGATAATTTGCAAAATGAAGACATTTTTTTTTGGTGTCTGCAAGGAGGAACTTTCTTCCTCCTTGGGCGTGGCTAAAGGGCACCCCCTAACGCACGACCTCGGGTATTCCACGAATAAATTCGTGTAGGTGCTCTCCAGGAGGCTCAAACCCGTGACTTAGTGTATAAGCCAAAGCTTGTTTACCAGTGGGTCAACACCACTTGGGTTGCAAAATGAAGACATTGATAAATGAAAAAAAGAAAAAAAATATTGACATGAAACAAAATAGAAACACGAGTACAAGACCTAACTTATCCAAATGGCCAACTCTAGATAATTTTGATATTTTTGCCTCTTCAAAAAAATATCGCAACACACAAGTTGTGTTGTGTGAGGGGGTAAAGGGTAAAAATCCCCATAACATCGATGTGGAGTGGTGCAGCTCCATTCATTATATAGAGCCTTGCCTTATCACTCTAAAACCCCTCCTCTTTCATTTCCACCCTATCTCTTCTCTTCTCTTCTCACTTCTCTCTTGGGAGAAGTTCAGTGAAGAAGAAGAAGGATAAACCCAGTATCAAAACCCTTCAAATTCTTAGCTAAAACCCTCTTTTAAGCACCAAAAAATCATAGCTTTAATGGCTTCTTCTTCTATAATTGGGGTTTCATCCATTTACCAGTCTCCTTCCCTTCAAACAATCCCAAGAAAATACCCAATTCCTCCTTCAGTTTCCCTTCCATTTTCAGAGAAAACCCACCTCAACAACGCCTTAAAAGCGAGGAATTTGAGGTGGGTTTCGTCTGCAATTGCGACTCCTAACTCTGTGTTGAGTGAAGAGGCTTTTAAAGGGTTTAAGGAGGAGTTTTCTAAGGGCTCGTTTGGCGTTGGAGCCGATGAGGAGGAGTTTGATGATGAGGATGAAGATGAGGATGAGTTTGAGAGTGAGATTGAAGGGTCTGGTGTGAGTGCGGATGAGCTTGATGTTGCCAGTTTGGGGCTTCCTCAGAAGCTTGTTGATTCTCTAGCCAAACGGGGCATTACCCAACTCTTCCCTATTCAGGTATTGTTTTCTCTCTCTCTTTTTCCCTTATCCCTTAATTTATTATGTACATATATGGGGCTGTGTTTTGAGCTGTTAATGTGGGTTATCTAATTGTATCGATAAAGTTTGAAGCTTTTTGTATGCCATCCTCCCACCACCTTTTGATTTTAGCTGTTGCTTATAGGCTATAGCTATTGTGCATATGGCTGTTGAGGTAGATAATTAGATATTAGTTGCTTGATGCTTGTTTTGTTAGGCATTTGTGTGTTGTTTCCGTTGATTATAGGTTCATATTCGTGTATGTCCGGTTAATAGTTAAAATTGGGCTTTGTAAGGTCCCTTGAATGTGAAAGGAGTGTAACTAAGTGTTACTTAAAAACGGTATAGATACTTAAATATATAACTCATAATTTCTCGATTCAAGAAGGGGGAGGAATGGAAACCTTTCGACCTACTATTGTGTCATGAATTATTGTTTGACTAGTGGTGTTTGTGATAAACTGATGATAAAAATTCATAATTGATGACCTTTTTCGCAGCCTCTTTACAGAACCCCATCTCCAACTGGTTATAGTCCTGCGGGCCTCTATTCTACTTGTTTGTGTGTCTTTCACATGTCTCCATGGGCACGTGGCATCTGTTTTTCCATATGAGAAGCAGTTATATTTATTATATATTGCATTTAGCCATAGTACTTTCAGTAATCATGCTTATACTTGGCAAGTCATGAGCAGTTTCAAAGTTTTCTGGAAATTTACTCATTTATCTACTTGGTAATGTGGACCTTTGTCTCTCAAGTCTCTCCAACTTCGGTTTCTTGGTTAAATAGACCCGGTAGCGAGTCCTGTGTGAAAGGTCAATATTGTAGCCATTAGCCTAAAACACCAAGATGCTGCAATTGCATCCAATCTGCATATGTCATCTCTTTGTCTTAAATTTCTCGCAACTTACTAGTCTAGAACTTCGTCTAGAAATGAAAACAGGGCCAACTGTCATACATGAATTTCTCTTTTGCTGGTTGGTACCCTTATCAGTTATCAACATGCCTATAGCCATATCCATAGGTTTTATTCACTGTAGCATGTCAATCTTATACTGTTTATGATAAGGAATGATGATAAGTTGTTCTGACAGTTATTTGAGTTGTCTATCCCTTTGAAAAGTATACTGTACTGTGTGCTTATTCCTTGTCATCTGTTTCAGCGAGCTGTATTGGTTCCTGCACTAGAAGGTCGAGATATCATTGCTCGAGCAAAGACTGGGACTGGAAAAACACTGGCTTTTGGGATTCCAATACTCAAACGCGTTACTGAAGATGATGGAAATAGAATTTCTCTTAGGTAATATTTACTACAAGTGCCTGCTACTTTATCAATTGGAGTCACTGCTCACCAGTACATGCATTTCTTTGTTCTACAGGCGGGGTGGACGGCTTCCAAGAGTATTAGTCCTAGCTCCTACCAGAGAGTTGGCAAAACAAGTTGAAAAGGAAATGAAGGAGTCTGCACCCTATTTGAGCACTGTTTGTGTGTATGGAGGTGTTTCTTATACTGCACAACAAAGTGCACTAACCCGTGGTGTTGATGTGGTGGTGGGAACTCCTGGTAGAATTATTGACTTGGTCAACAGTAACAGCCTCAAATTGGGGGAAGTTGAATTTTTGGTCCTTGATGAAGCTGACCAAATGCTTGCCGTTGGATTTGAGGAGGATGTGGAGGTGATCTTGGAAAGACTTCCAGCGAAGAGGCAAAGCATGCTTTTTTCTGCAACTATGCCTGGTTGGATAAAGAAGTTGACAAGGAAATATTTGGACAATCCCTTGACAATTGATTTGGTAAAGCCATCTATCTTATCATATATTCCTATCTTCTCCCTAAGTCTGCTGTGTAGGCTATGCTTCTTTTCAATGTCTAACTTTGCACATCTTCCATATTTGGAGCGCTAATATATTTTTGTTAACTAGGAGAAAGACAAAGAATAGATTGAAGTATCAATGCGTGTTTGTTTGAAGTGCAGTCAAGAAGCGTGTTTACTATATCTCCCTTTGTGTATTTTTGTGTGTTTCTGCAAATGATTTACATTTTCTTATGTAAAGAAAGGATAACTCAACAAATTTATCACTCTTTTTGTATGACTAGTTTTTATGGTGAAACATATCAAGTCATAATAAGAATAACTTACCTTATCAGTGTCACTTGCATACCAAGCAATAATCAATAACAAATATGTGAGCTTATTGGGTATCCTTGAGTCCTTACTAACATTATCTTAGGAGGCTTGAAGTTGTTGGTCATGCCATTCTCTCTTACATCTTCACCCAAACAATCAAAAAAGAACAAACCTCTTTCATCAAATACTATCAGAAATAAGTACAGAAATACATTAAACTAGCCAAGCTTTAGCACACTATGCTTGCACAAAGAAGTGAAGAATGCATGCAAGCTTAGACCTAGTTATACACCTACGTCTGCTACTTAGTGCAACTCTCTCCAAGTAAAGTGATACTCAAACTCAACAAAATGAATATATGGAAGAAGGAAAAATGGAAGAGACAGTTGGGTTCACTATTCTCATGACCGTGCTTGTTTGGGCAGTAAAGAGAGTTATTTGGACGGTTTGGAATAAAATGGATTCTTAATTATCAAAAGAAAAAGATAATTACTTGTTAACATTCGCATTTGTTTCTGTGAGTGGTGTTCTCATGTGTTCTACTTCCGGCGATAAATTTTGACATTGTGTATGTTTTTTTGGTAAAATATATCAGGTCGGTGATCAGGAGGAGAAGTTAGCTGAAGGGATTAAATTATATGCAATTTCAACTACTGCTAATTCAAGACGCACTGTTCTTAGCGACATCATCACGGTATGAAAGAAGCTGAAACCTTATAAGCTTACTCTAGTAGCTTTTGAGCTTCCATTTTGTAAATGGTTGCTTGTCTTGGAATCTTGTTGTCATCTAATAATTTGAAGTATATTTCACGGTGACTGCTACCTTTGCCTTTAATTCACAATAAGGCTCTATACTCTTCATACTATTTTTACTGATTGTTGATTTTTGTTGACTCTACTGAGTTGATTTTAATGATTTTGTAATCATATTTTGTTGGTAATTATTGATTCTACTAAAAAATCAACAGAAATAACATGAGTAGCAAACAAGTGTGATTGTACACATTTTTGTCTCTTGAATAATAAACATGTAGTAGTCGACTAGTCATCATCTATTGATTTAAAGTAAATTTCATGGTATGGTGACTCTTTGCAAAAGGTTTTTACCGGAAGCCCGCACCGGCCCTACAGACCCACCCCTAGGCCATTATATGAGAATTAGTCGCGAGAGGACTCAATAGTCCCACACATTGAGACAAGCCAGAGGGGGAGGGGTGGTATGGTGACTCTTGCTTGTGCCTTTATATCATAATAATAAAGCTCTATTCTCTTCATGTTGTTTTTGTCGAATGTTGACTTTGTTGATTCTACTAAGTTGATATATTCATTTTTGTTGATTAATATTGATTTTTGTTGAACTTGTTTTTTTTTTTCCTGGAATCAACAAAAATAACATCAGTAGCTAACAAAAAAGAATTTGCATTTGAATTATACGTGTAAATTCTGTACATTTTGATAATAATTTGGGCATGAAGGTGATTAGGTTATCTTCATGGCGTATCTAGTTGATATTCCATTTTATAGCTCATATTTGCTTGCACACACCATAGCAATATATGCATGTGGTTATATGAAGTGGTGACGCAAGATCTTTCTTGTCTTAAGAGGCAGTGTGAAGGACTAACTATGTGAAATTATATCATTTAAGACATTGGAAAATTAGTTAACAGTATCTTTTGGTTGAGCCGTCATAATGATACTATTTACTTGTTATTTGTCTCAGGTGTATGCAAAGGGTGGGAAAACCATAGTATTCACACAGACAAAGCGAGATGCTGACGAAGTCTCTTTGATACTGACTAATAGTATTGCTTCAGAGGCACTTCATGGAGATATCTCTCAACACCAGAGAGAGAGGACATTGAATGGTTTCCGGCAAGGGAAATTCTCTGTGCTTGTTGCCACAGATGTTGCTTCTCGTGGTCTTGACATACCAAATGTTGACCTGGTTAGTCAATGAGAATTAGTTTCAATTGCCTTTTTAAGTAATTTTTACTGAACATACCCTGATGTCTCTGCTGCTATTTTAACTTTTGGCAAGTGAAAGTACGCAGGATTTAAGCTCTGCTAATCGGCAACTGTTGTCCATTTTACATTTTGAATTGCACTGGTGCATTATTCGTCGGTTTAATTTGGTTTGTTTTGCTGGATATGGTGAACTTTATGCCACGACTTGTACCTTATATATAAAATGGTTTCACTGGCACATTATTTTGAATGATTATAAGTTTATAGAATGCGCAAGATCTTATATTTGATCTGTTTCTTAATGGAATGCTTTTCCTGGGTAATATTAGGCTCTGCTGCCTTTGCCAAGTAATAAATTTTATATTAATACAATATTTCCACTGCCACATTTTCACTTGTTCTCATTGTTTCTAATCCTCTGTGGTATCTTTGGTGAAATAAGATGATACTCTTTCTAAATTAATACTTTATGTGGTGCTTTTGCAGCGTTTATGTTGTTAAGCTTGTGGTGTAGAATATGCAAGAGCCAACTGGATCTGTCTCTGATATAATCTTGGTGTCTCTAGGTTTACCACATTTCATGCTTTGAACAGTAAGAAAGCTAATGGGCTACTTTCTCTCTTCTCTAGGTTATTCATTATGAACTACCAAATGATCCAGAGACTTTTGTGCATCGTTCTGGTCGTACTGGACGTGCAGGGAAGGAAGGCAGGGCCATTTTACTGTACTCTAGCAACCAGAGAAGAACAGTTCGATCCCTTGAAAGAGATGTTGGTTGCAAGTTTGAGTATTCAAGCCCCCCTAATGTTGAAGAGGTCTTGGAGTCATCTGCGGATCAAGTCATTGCTACTCTTGGTGCGGTCCATCCCGAGTCTATTGCATTCTTTACTCCAACTGCTCAGAGATTACTTGAAGAGCAGGGACCAGGAGCTCTTGCAGCAGCACTAGCACAGTTGAGCGGCTTCGCTCGACCTCCATCATCACGATCTCTTCTTAGTCATGAGCAGGTAGTTCATCTAAGATTATGGCTCTAAAATTGTGACAAGTCTAGAAAGTGAAAATTGTTTGCTTAGCTGTTAAAACAATTAGTTTGCAATAGATGTCTGTATTCTTTAACTCATCCTATGTTTCTGACAATGAGACAGTTAGTTTTATCATACATCTCTCACCTAGGGTTGTGAGATAACCTATTGTTTACAGTGAAGCGAGTCTAGACTCTAGATCTGCCAAATGGGTCGATCTAGCGGGTTTTGGGTTTGTGTTGAGTTAAGTTCGAGATGACTTTTGAGTGAAATCTACTTAGGTTTCTGGGTCGGGGTAGTTTTTGACTGGATTCCTCTGTTTTGTGCACTAAAGTCGTCTATGCATTACAAAAAGCGTTTGTATAGCATTATTTGGAATGCATTTGCATCCTTTTGTGTCATTAACATGACTGGCATGCTCAACTGCTCATATATCCGGTATCATAGGAGTTTGTTTTCTGTTGCAGGGTTGGGTTACATTGCAGTTGACTCGTTCTCCTGATTATTCAAGAGGATTCTTGTCCGCTAGATCTGTTATGGGATTTCTGTCTGATGTTTATCCTACAGCTGCAGATGAAGTTGGAAAGATCCAATTACTTGCGGATGAGAGGGTAGGTGGTACAAATTTCAATTTGTTTATTTACAGTTGTCTGTATTTATGTCATTTTGTTCTGTATTTATATTGATTATGCTAGCATATAATCAGGTTCAAGGTGCTGTTTTTGATCTTCCTGAGGAAATTGCGAAGGAGCTACTGAGCAAAGAAGTACCAACAGGAAACACTCTCTCCAGGGTCACTAAGGTTTACAACTTTATCATCTCTGTATTTTATTTATTTATTTATTTGTTTTGTTTTTGATTGCTAAATCAGAGTTTATTAGGAGGTATCTGTTACACATGCCAAAACTTATGCTGTAGTGTCTCCTCTCTCTAGTTGTTATGTTCGTTTTGATGTAGAAGTCGTTCGATTTGAAAGTTTGTTTTGATGGTGAGATCAAAGCCAATTATGCATCCTATGTATCACATATGCATGAAGCTGTTTGTCTTCTTTCTCTAGCTGTTAAGTTCTTTTTGATATAAAAGTTTTCCATTTAGAGCCCGTTTGGCCTAACTTCTACTAGCCCTTGCTTCTTCTTTCCACATTCTTCCTCTTCAGCCCCCTCATTCTAACTTCTAAGAAGTTAAAACAGGGCTAGAAGTAGAAGCTGCATTTTGTAACTTCTACTTCAGGCCTCATTTCTACTTCGTAGAGGTTGGAGGTGGAGGTGGGCGTGATGTAAGAGGAGAAGTTATAGATGGTAGAAGCAAAGCCAAACGGGCTCTAGTAATACCAGTTCTTTATAATGGCTAAATTGGAGTCTATTAAGGCGCATATTGTATATATATGCTTGAAGTTATTTTGTCTCCTTTCTCTAGTTGTTTTGTGCTTGGGTCTCATACCACATACGCTGTAATTTGCAGTTGCCAGCTTTGCAAGACGATGCTCCTCCAAGTGACAACTATGGCAGATTTTCTGGTGGCAGGGGTAGAAGTTCCCGTGGAGGTGGAGGTGGAGGTGGAGGTTATAGGGGAAGAAGAGGAGGAGCACGAACTTCTAGCCGTGGGTGGGGTAGACAGGACTCTGATGGTGATGATGATGATGTATTTAGGCGTGGTGGAAGAAGCTCTGGATCTAGCGGTGGTAACAGGTGGTCCTCTAACTCAAGAAGCAGCAGCTCTGATGATTGGCTAATTAGTGGTAGACCATCAAATCGGTCATCATCATTAGGAGGCCGGGATAGGTCATCATCACTAGGAAGCCGGGACAGGTATTCTTTACTTCCCTATTCTGGGTATGCATAATTTGAAGATTTAAATTATTTCTGAATGAATTAAAGCTTTCATTGTGCACTGTAGCTATATCTGAACAAATAAGAATGCCTACTCGAGAACTTAAAACAGAGCTTGTTCGGCTTGTAGAGTTTGTCCCATGTTTGGTCTGTCCTGGCAATAGTTGCTAGTAAAAGTATTACTGGCAACACATCTTGCTATATTATTGAAGCAGACAACAGTTTTGGGACATTGGAAATAGAGAAGTTGATACTTATTTCAGACAAAACCTTGTCTCCCATCTGTTGTGATACAAGAAAAGATTGTTCTTCATGCTCATACATGCTTGAATTCTAATTGTCAAAAGTACCTTGTTTGAACATTTTCTAATTGTCAAAAGTGCCTTGTTTAATTACTAGGGAGCGTGTTTCTCAATGCTGCTGATAGTTTTTTTGTGTGTTTGGCCTAACTTCAGTAGTAGTCTTTCAGAATCTAGGCCAAGCAAGCTCTTAGTAACAAGTTACAACCAGTTTTTTTCCTTGCTACTCTTAATGACATCTAATTTATTTCTTTCTACCAGAAACTTTGGTGGTGCATGTTTCAACTGTGGACGACCTGGGCATAGGGCAACAGAATGCCCCAACTAGCAATCTCACTAGAACTTTGCTTCTCAACCAACATTGGCCTTTCCCCATTTTTGAACAGCCCGGGGAAAGGCACGTCTATTGCTGCTGGAATGGGCCTAAAATATAACTGTGTACCATTATGAGCTGCTTCAGAGTTTCAAGCCATGTTGGTGTAGAGAGGTAGCACGGTTTTTGAGTTCCTGCCTAGATCACTCAAAGCTCCACTGATTCAAGTCATATCCACTGCACAAAGGAGTTCTCATGCGAGAAATTCCCGTGAATTTCCAATCTGCTCTTCACTCATTATATTCAGTATTTATATGTCAAGTCACATTTTCGTTTTTGCTTCTGAGTGTTTGTTTACACACCATAGCTAATGATGCAAGGTCGCTGGAACTTCCAGATAGATCTGTGCAGGAAAATATTGGTGTAAATAATATTGTAGCAAGGTTTTGAGAACAGGGCATGTTGACCTTTTATGGCTGCTGAAATGCAGTAAAAGGTCTAAGAGTCACTTTGGCTTTGCATTTGGCATTGGCCAGTCTTATGGGTTGTATGGTAGAAGAGAACTCATTTTCAAGAACACTTAATTTTTGAAGCATATTTATGCTTCTTGTATTGTTAGATTTAAAGGGCTTATATTCATAATTGTAGAACTGTTTGATCAGGGTACCATATCAGCTCATTTCTGGATCTATGAAACTCGCGGTCAGGGAAAGGAAGAGTAAACCTGAAAAAGATGAGTTGAGTATATTGTGAAATAGATGAAGATGTGAGATTATATGTTGTCAATGTACAACTATGAGATAGCTTGACATATAAACCTGTTTCACGGATGGGCTAACCAAGTTTCATAAAAGCTGAACATTATCATCAAAGAATTCCCAAACCAGCTAGGCGCATGATCCGTAGAAACACAAAAATTTGTATGAGGTAACCTCATATATGAGGCTTGCACCTCATATAAGAATTATTAAAATCAACTTTGAATTGAGCTTAATTTGAGTACTTGCTATGAGTTGCATCCAAATAGCTCGCAACTCACACGTTGAAGTCAAGGAGCTCCATATCTTCCACTCTTTCTTGCGATGGAAGAGTGGAGGGGAGGGGGGCAATTGGGCAAATAACTAGGAGTACACATGGAATTAATTTAAAGTTCGTGTTTAGCATTAATGTATGTAGATGACTCATGGTTCAAAATCACGATATCGCTCACGATTGGGGAAACGGTCGAGATGTCGCGGATTCTGGCTGATACGCATTTCATGTAAGCGGTCGTATTTGTTGCGGACCGGGGTGAATTTTGAAATCGACCATAGCAGTTGTATCGGTCATGTAATGACCCTGTATCGACTATATCGGTAATATATTGGATACTACTAGACATACTTGATATCGTGTTTCGACAGCCTCAAGAACCGATACATAACCGCCGACACGTCTCGTATTGGTCATACCATGAGATGACCTTTTCTAAAAACTTGTGAAAAAGAATGATCCAAACAATGGGGAAAAAGAAAAAGAAAAAGAAAAGATCCTTTATCCTTAGCCTATGACCTTCTTGTCCTTCACAAAATTCTTACTTCAAAATAGCCTCCAAATAAAAAAAAAAAGAAAAAAAGAAAAAAAACCTCTACCGCCTTTATGTTCAACAGAACAGAGTTCGTTACCTTTTACATTTTCCCGCTCTCTTTCTCTGGTTAACTCCATTAAAATCCAAAACCCCAGAAACGTGAAGAATTCTAAATTAAAGCTAAGAAATCTACCCCAAGAAAGAAAGAAACTATGAAGAGGGTGATTACCTCAACAGAGATGTCACGTAACCGCCGCTGTTCAGTGCTGAAGAGACAGTCAAATGGAAGGTATGACAAATGCAACTTGTGGAGATACAATAAGTTGATTGACACCGTTAAACACCAACTACGACAACCCGTATGGGTTACGCCACTGGAGATGTTGTATAGCCCGATTGGGAGATTGGTCAATGTCCAACAACTGGTATGGTTTCTCATCTATACTCTGTTTACTATTCAAAAAAAGTAGTACCAAAAACAAACCATTTTGTTTTACTCTTTTCTGTTCTTTAGATTTCTGAATTTAACTTCAGATCAAGTGTTGATGATGATGCAAAAACTGGGTTTGGATTCTTTTTTTTGTGGGTTCTTGCTTTTTGTTTCTTTTCTTTACTATTTCGGAGTTACCTGTTGGTTGATTTCCTTGCTTGGTGGATTATTTGTGGTGTGGCTCTCTTTCTTGATTAGATGTTGGTGGGTTCTTGCATTTTCACTGATTTTTGTTTTCTGAGTTTTCTGTTGGTTGAATTTCTTGGCTTGGTGGGTTTATTGACAAAGATTTTAAGATTATTTGCAATGGCAGGTGAATAACTTACCTCACATAGTCAAACTCACTCTTCAATAGAGCAGTTTTCAACAGAAAAACTTACAAAATGGAGATTACAGCAATCATTAAGATTAATATCATATTGTCATCTCTAGGTATAAACTTTTCTTCACAATTATATAAACTAATTGAGTCAGTTTCTTTCTCTCTTACTGAAATGTTGTACTAATAAATTCAAAATTTGCAACATGGTTCAGACCACCCACCCTGCGGACAAATTATTGAATGCGGTGCACTTCCTCATCTTGTGGTTCGCATTGAAGACGCCATAATTCCGCTCATTTTCATTAGCATTTCTGCTAAAGAGAAGTAATAGTAGCATTTCTCATCAATAATCTTTGATTACATGTTTCTTGGGGGATTTTCATATACTCCTATCTTGTTTGTTTATTTTGTAGATTGAAGCTTCAAAAGCAGTGTATTTTATTCTCAGCAAGGGGTCTCAAGAGCAGTCTGATATAGTGATGAATACAGAGGGCTTTGTTAATAGCATCAGAGTCCTACTTTTGGAGCTAAGGCAACCTACAACGAAATTAATGGTTGAGACAATTTATTTATTTCCACTCAATATATATCACTTTGAGTACATACCTAGGGTAATCAATCCAGATGTGGTTTAGAATATTTACATATCTTCCTGTCAAACATGTCAAAATCATGGCTTGGTGTTGTTTAGGGCCCTATCAGCTGTACATTTGATAAACCTACGCCTCAATTATGTACAAGAAGAAGTGCATAGTTCTGCAACTCATAATTTGGTTTTAATTTTGTTGTTTCTTTGATTAGGGACTATTGCTTGTGCGAGCTGCTGCTACATTGAACATACAGTATAGAGATATGCTTCTTGAACACTACGGTCTTCTCGGAAGAGTAATAGCTGTGGTAAATAAGTACTTAGCCTCCCGCTTAATATTTAAGAAAAATATAGCCGAGCGCTTAGTGTCAAAGGCAGACAAACTAGATCTTTTGCCAGATGGTGTTAGAGCTTTACGGGCACTTTGTTCTGGAGATCCATCACCTCCACTACATCAGGTGAGCAACAAGATGTAGTGATAATGATGTATATATAGTTGACACATGCATTTGACCTTAACAAATGGTCTCGCTGTTGTTAAATCTTTGCAGGTAGTGGACATGTTGCCAACTCTCGGGGATCTAATAGCCGATGTGGACACTATAGAAATCTGCATGGATGCTTGCAGAGCGCTCTCCTCTCTGTCAGTGGGACCAGCAGAACATATTGAGGCTATCATCGATGCTGACTTGTCTTGGAAGATTGCACATCTTTTGTTGTGGGTTTCTTGAATCATGTGTTTAAGCTACTAGTTTTAACTTGCTTATATGGTTAGTTTGTTGCATAACTGGCATGTTATTCAGCAGTTTCTGTTTCTGACTTGAAGTGTTTTTTTTATTTTGTATTTTTTTTATTTTGTTAGTTATGACTCCTATGCTGAAGATGCCCTAGTTATCATTGGAACCGCATTTAAGGGTACAAATGATCATGTCCAGGTACTTCCTTTTCCTTTCTCAGGTTGTGGTGTCTTTCATTTCTCTCTTTTTTCTCTGAAAAAAGAAAAGAAGATGGCATGGGTATCAGGCAACTAATCCTATGAGCCTTGAAGTTAATGGCTTTTCTCGTGATGTAGTGTTTCCCAATTCTCCTGATTTCCATTCAATTAACAATAGTTACTTCTTATCTTAACTTAGCTCCAAACAAGTGAACATAATGATTATTAAATAACTGCAAGGCTTATATAAACGAAAATAACGTACAAGCAGCTTTGCAGGGTTTGAACATGGCCGGTTTGACATTTCTGACAGCAAATGTCTTTAAAAGGATTTAGAGCAATAGAGATTAAAAAGAAATGACACTAATAGTTTTGTAAGGTCTCTCCCTGAAATATACCTTTTTTTCTTTTCTGGTGACCATAACTTTGCGTTTTAGGATATGATTGACAACAAAGTACTATTGAGATTTCATCGTATTCTCAAACGTGGTCGCACTGCTATCATACATGGTCGCATTGCAAGCAACATACAGAGAAAGATCTGTGAAGTTATCTCACTGTTGACAGCAGGAAACTGGCACCGAATACAGGTACATACACCCCTCTCTTCGTCTCTTCTTCTTCTTCTTCTTTCTATGGTGCATGGCATTGATTCAAAAATGTTTTTATTTTGATTTTGTTTGACTCTTTGAGGACAGTTGGTTATTGACGCAAAATTGATCAGGCCACTTGTTAATCTAGTACGAAAATGTGAGGACAATGAGGTCAAATTGGAAGCTGTAAGGGCTCTCACATGTTCCATCAGTGAAGCATCTTCAGAACAGATTAAGTAAGGCTTAACCAATTCTTATTGTCCTACTATCACTTAGCTTTCATACACGGGATTCCTGAGTTCACTAATATTAAGAAAGTTCAGAATAACCAATAGAAATGGAGTTTAGAGGAGCCTGCTTGTTTAAATGCTCTGGAGTGATAATGGATATTGAAGACAGTCAACTTGAAACATTACAAATAGAAAGTAGGAAACAGTCATTGTGACAGAGAGCGTATTTTCCACTATTGTTTTACTCCCTACTTTTCATATTATCAGGATTTTGAGTTCACCGATTTATCTGTACTCTTTGGCAGCAAACTGGTGAAGCAAGGTTTGATCAGGACCCTTTGTGATCACGTGATATGTGAACAAGACTGGAGAAGAGCGAGTCTGTGCATCAACGGCCTTGGGCAATTACTAGAGAGGGGAGATCAGGAACTCGGGGAGGAGAACAGAAGAGTCAATCGTTATGTGCAAGTAGTTGATCAAGCTGGTGGATTTGTTGCGCTTCAGAACCTACAGGAGCAGCAACCGCCCACTGAAATAGGGGAACTGGCTCAATCACTTCTAGCCACTTACTATAATTAATCATTAGACTGTATATTTGAGACTAATCCTATAGTAGTTACAAGGGTACTACTACTACTAGCAGCTTGTGTACATACTAATACATCTTTTTGACTGTTGAGATTGAGAAAACGGATTTGTCATAGCCATTGTATAAGTATGACTAACAAATATCAAGTCACAAACTCACAATTACTCGCTCCGTTTTGATGTTATCCTGCTAACTAACTACATATGCTATCATTCCCTTCACCTCTGAATCAACTTCTTTGCAAGGAACGAACTAAGGAGCAGAGTTCTTAAGACGAGCATACCCTTGACTTTCATTATCTTTTTCAAGTCAAATGACACAAGCTATAAAGTTCTTCACTCTTTTATCCACACAGGGGGAGTATAAAACAAATCATCAGCAGCAATGACAATTACGTCAATGTGGCATTTACTTAGATGCAATCGTTAGTACAATATTTTATGGATATAAACATGCTCAAATCGATAAACAAATTAATATAGTTCATCACCAAACTGATAGCTATTGCAACTTCGTGTTGTTTCTTCAACAACTTAGATCCGGCCTTGTTCAAGGAAGAATACGGAGACTTCATCATTCTCTTCTGTGTTCTCTTTTATGTGCATCTCAAAACCCTCAGCCCCTAAGAAAGTTTTGAAGAATTTTACATGCACTGTCTGGATTGTGTTGCAGTTTTCATCCTTAACAACTGCAACTTCCCATATCAGTGAACTCAACAATCCTGAAAATATGATAGTAGTAAAACAATATTGTGCAGCAGTTTTCAATCCTGGATTATGCTGCAATTTTCATCCTTAATGACAGCAGTTTTCATCCTCATCCACAATTTTTTCCATCGTCATATCTTCTTCTTTCTGATCCTGTGTGAACTTGTTTGATAAATAACCCTCGGAAATCACACTTGTCATATTAGGCTATTAGCTACTGCCAGTATAACAATCGATGCAATCTCAGCCTTTTTATCAAGGTAGGTTAGCATATCAAACAAGCCAGCTGCCAGACATGACATGTTTCCAATACTTGTAGCTGACATGACACTCTTGCATGCCCCTAAGAATAAATGACCAAGACGGGAGTGCCCTACTTATAATTTTATTATCGGTGTTATTAGCAACATCATTCCAAATTATGAGCATGGCAGTTTGGCTTTCCTCATAGTGGGTGCATCCAAAGAAGGCTATCCAAGCAGTCGAGAACCATGACTATGATATCCGGTCTGACTCGAACTGAACGAGGGCTTGGGTCAGAACAGGGAGGGACTCCTGGTCATGAGAACTGGCTTTGTCTTCAAGGTTGATCGCCAGTAAGGGGATAGCTCGGAGTGAGCAGAATCCGTCTCCTCCACACCTTGGCATTGCCCATCACGTGAAGACAGTGGCTTAGAAGGGTGAAGAAATACTCATCAGCGAATTTGTGGACCAATAAATGGTAGCGATTTCTGATTCTTATCCCTTGAAACTCACAAGCAAACCTTCATTTCTTACTCCTATAAAATAAACTCATGAAGGATTTCTGATTCTTATCTCTTGAAGCTTTCCAAGTTTCTGTTCAAGTTGTGTGAGCATAAAGACCCCCAATGCCTCTTGGTAGATATTCTTACCCTTATATCAGAGGGTTCCCCAGAATTTTGGTTGGTTTTGTTCATTGTAAAGTTCTCCAAAATTTAGGGCCATGCTCAATATGTAGCACTACAAATCTACAATACACAAGGTTAAATTGGCTCCATTGATATCTTTACAAGTGACACAAACTTCTTTTGTAAGCTGTATAATCCTTGCTCTTTCACCAATACAACTGGGAATATTGACTTAAGCAAACAAGCATCAGCAGCAAAGACAATTAGATTATGTACTTCGAACAATCGATGCAAACAACAAATTGTTAATATCCTCTGGTGCAGTGTCATCCCCCACTTCATCACCTGCAAATTTAACACACACATTCAATCAAATACCTTCAGGATGGTGATTGATAAAAAGATGGAAGTATTCCCTCATTAACTGACACTTGCATCAGGATTGTGCTTAAACTCTTGTGCACAACTAACAACAATAACACTGACGAGAACAACTATTGTAATCCAGCCTCAAGCAAGGTCGCTAGTGAAGACTAGCATAGACTGTTTTCAATAGCATTAAAATGTGTTTTCTTCTACTGAACATTCTTCATGTCCCTTTTCTTAACTGACACATGCATCAGGATTGTGCTTAAACTCTTGTGCACAACTAACAACAATAACAATGACGAGAACTACTGTAATCCAGCCTCAAGCAAGGTCGCCAGTGAAGACTAGTATAGAATGTTTTCGATAGCATTAAAATGTGTTTTCTTCTACTGAACATTCTTCGTGTCCGTTTTCTTAACTGACACATGCATCAGGATTGTGCTTAAACTCTTGTGCACAACTAACAACAATAACAACGACGAGTACTATTGTAATCCAGCAAGGTCGCTAGTGAAGACTAGTATAGAATGTTTTCGATAGCATTAAAGTGTGTTTTCTCCTACTGAACATTCTTCATGTCCCATGTCCCTTTCCTCATGGAGTGACTCATCCGATTGAGGGCAAGTATAACGCAACAATAAGTAAAGCAGTAGATGGAACGACCCCTGTCTCAATTTTTGTGCTTCGTAAATATGAAAATTCCAAATCCATTTGTATACCAGAAAAATTGCCGCTTAGCGAACTATTAAGACAAAAAATGAGAGTAATTAACATATCAAGATTCAAGAGTCTATACCTGTTCTCGATCTAACATGAGCTGTCCACTCCTCAATAATCTGTATGAGTAAATCAAGAGAATTAAGACACAGCCATCGAGGCTACTCCACAGAGGAATATATACTAGTACAACACTGTAGAATGTAAGTCAAGACACAGGAAATGTAGCAAGGCCCAAGAAGTGCAGAGACTGCAAAGTGGATGCTCGCCACTAGCAGTTACTATCAAAGCCTTGCAATACGCCCACTAATTTGATATTGGTTGCTTGCTGGCAAATGGTGCGAGAACTCCAAGCACCACTTGGAAAAGAGAACCTTTAAAATTAAATCAACACAGTCTATATGAATGATCATATCTGATCTCTAACAGTAATAATAACTTGGGTGCATGGATCATGATGTTTAATTTTGAAGAGTAATCATAAGTTGACAATCTGGAACTGGTGAACTTGAACAAACTAATACTGGATTTCTGATTGTTAAATGTGCAAAAGTATCTTGCAAAAAATGTTCAGCTATTCTTACAAATCTACACCCACAAGGCAGATAGCATATATGACCTGATTAAAGCTGGAATAGGCAGCATCTTCAGAGTCACTTGTCACCGGAACACCAACAGATGCTTGCATACGCTGCAGCATGCTTCGATTGCCAACCAGTATAGAACTAGCTTTATCAATCAAGTCCTGTTAGTTGAAAAGCCAAAGTAAATAAATAGCTCAACATGCCGAAGCAACCAAGTCATGTTAATGTAACTTGTAAAGCCCAACTTTCAAGGTTGACATGGCAGTCTCAAACAACTGAACCATCAAACACAAGTTACTCGAGCCACAGTATTTAGTTCAATGAGACTCATCAGAAAAAAGGCCTTCAAAAATTGACACTCAAAGCATACATGAAGAATGGTATATGAACTTCATCTCCTTTTTTCAAGGAACTAAACAAGTATAACTCTTGATTATTAGTAGGATACTATAAAAGAATGCTCTAGTTTAATCAAGACAAAACATTTCAACTACAATATGTACACATTATTATTCCCCTGTAGCTTCACACTTGAATTTTCACCAAACATCTCTTACCCTACATGTCCAATATTCATCGATAAAAACAAGTGCAACCTTCCAACATCTCATATTCTAAGACATCCCAACCAAAAATGATGGCATTTCCATGATTTGTGAAAAACTCCAATGATTACACATTTTACAAATTTTATTGAAAATATCAACAAATCACCCACCAAGCAATGCAAAAATAGCATACTAGAAATTAAAACCAGGCCCTCTCTGAACAGGGTTCTGCCTAAATTTCATACAATTTTTTTTTTCTTTTTTCTTATTTAAGTATAATTCTCAAAGGAACCAAACAGTGAGTTTAGGTATATCTGAGAAAATGGGATTCACCTGTTTAGCAGTGAGAAGCTCGCGACACTGATCTTTGAGAGACGAGAGCTCATCCTGAATTTTCTTAATCCGAGCGACCAGCTTCATGGGATTAGCCTGAAATTACCACAAACCAACTCGATTAAGAAGTAAAATTAGGAAAACCCAATTGAATAAATCAAGTTTCGAATTGAAAAAAAACCAAAATTGAAGGGCATTTGAATTGAAAGAGGGGATTTTGGAAGAAGAATGAAGTTGCTTACATTATCGGGATAAATTTGGTGGAATTCTTTGTCGAGCTTGAGATGAACGAGAGAGAGGTCGTGGTTGGCTTTGATGAAGAGGGAGAGTAGACCGTCGATTGCTGGATGATGTTCGTACTGATGTTGCCCCATCTTCTTCTTCTTCTTCTTCTTCGTGTTCTCTCTCAGAGGCAAGCAAGCCCTAGAGTGAGTGACGATGAGAGTTTTTTGAATCTCAAGTTCTCAGTTTTCGAGTCTATAACTTCAGAGAGCCTACAATTTGCCCGCCCAAACCCAAACAAAGAACCCCCAATCTAAAAAGTTGCTAGGATATTGTCTTCTTTTTCCATTTTCAAAATCTCCTCTAGCTTATGAAAACTAATCCCTAAACTTGTTATAATAACCCCTAAATTATTTAAATTAATTATTTAAATATTTAAATTTATCAATGTAACTCGTAAATTGTACAAACTATCTCATTTTTCAGATAAGTTGCAGGAGGCGTTTGGTACTGTGTTGAAGTTTGGTTTAACTTTTCATCCTGCAAACCGATGGTCAGACGCATGGGACCATACATAGTCTCAAGGACATGTCACGAGCTTGTGTGATCAATTACCAAGGATTGTGGGAGAAGCACTTGTCCTTCATCGAGTCCTCACATGATAACAGTTATCATGCTAGTATTGATCGAGCTTTGTATGAAGCAGTATTAGAGCAATATTAGTGAGACTTTGATGTTAAGACTTGAGATGATTGCATGTACCATAAAGCAAATAAGATCTACTCAAGAGAAGACGAGAGCAACTCAAGATCGTCAGAAGCTATACAAATAAGAGGAGACAACCTCTAGAATTCCAAATGGGTGAGAAAGTGTTGCTAAAAGTATCACCTATCAAGGGAGTCAAGAGGTTTGGTCAGGAAGCGAAATTCAGTTCAAAGTACATTAAAACCCTCAGAAATCCTCGAGAAGATTCGCGGAATTGCATATAAGCTCACATTGCCACCTGATTGGAATTGATCCATAATGTGTTTCACGTTAACTTCGCATACCTACCCGATTCATCTTATCGAACTAATCCCTAAATTCCTAAATCAATTCTTAAACTACTGTTTTCTCATATATTTACCCTGAAATTCAAAGAGATTGACTCTCATTTCCACATAGAAATTGTGGTATATAACTTTAAAATACAATCTCCTCATATATTTATCCCATTATAACCTAATAAATAGGTGTCACGGAGGATATCGTTCTGTATTTACCGGAGATGATTTGATCTCATCTAGAATAACCTTTATTATGAAAAACAAAACACAAAAGGCCAAAAAAGTTAGAAAGATCCCAATCAAACCATGTTTTACTCAATGCCCACATGTGGTTAAGTGAATAGCGAACTCAATAACCCTTATTGAGCACAAGTGGTTAACTGGGTTATCTTTCTGGGGCCGGCTAGGCTAGTGTTTTTGCTGCTGATTGGGTGCATCCTTTCTCTATCGTGACAACCGGGAGTTATTCAGTCTACTTCTCTCCGGCAACCGGCAACCGGCAACCGGCAACCGGCAATAGCGAACGAACAGGACAAGCTTCTTCTTTCTCAAGGTACAATTGAAGCTTCAATTACATTCTCCGCTTTATTTGATGCTCTTATTTCAATGGAAAATACTCCTAATGTTCTACTCACATGCTCTTCTTTTTAAATCAATTTCTGGCACTGAAAAATTTGGTGATAATTTCAGTGTGCTACATCTACATGTCACCCAGAAATACTATTTTAAGAAAGCGTCATGCTTTTTCACAGAATATTATTTTTTTGGGGCAATTTTGGTAATATATGATTGCTTAGACTAAAATGGGAAATTGAAGATACCCTTTTTGATAAATTTCTCCCCTTTCTTATATATCAACAGGCTCCAATTTCTCTTCTATAACATCAACCCAGTGAAGCTGCAAACTGGGCATAAGGCGGTTGATAAATTTGTAAGGTTGATAATTTTGTAGGGTTGTTGCTTCTGGGCTAGGAAACCATTGGAAAATGGGGTCTCTTCAAGCTATCTGCTACAAAAGAGGTTCACTGAAGCTGCTCGATCAGGTCTCTTTCCCCTAAGATTTTTCTTTTCTTTTTTTTCTTTTTTCTTTTTGATCAAGTTAGGTTTTTCTAAGATGCTAAACTACTCTTTATTTTGTTGTTGATGTTGGGCAGAGGAAGCTTCCTTTGGAGACTGTCTACTTGGACATTCAAAATGCTACTGATGGATGGTATTATGTACTTATAATTATGCCCTTTTGCTGTATGGTAGTTTTTTCTTATGGTCAAGTGTTTTGTTATGCTGGGGGAAATGCAGTAATTTGGTTGAGGAAATCATAGATTTTGGGTTTGAGCTTGCTTTTGTGTGTAGTCATTTTTGTTAGGTAAGATTGTACACGAAAAAGAACATCGTCTAATGGGAATATGTGATATGGGAAAATTGATTGGGGATGCTTTCAGCTTCATTGGAATCATTTATTTTTACAGACGGGGTTAATCGTTGAAGTTTAGGATCATTGCAAATTAAGGGTTTAAAGCAACTGAATTCTTACCTGGAATGTGCCTCTGTAAGAGGAAGCCTTATGAGATACTTTTGCAAACCGGTATGGTATACTAGTAATAACAATATTTGTGACTTTGATGACTAACTTAGGCACAAGCCATGCCCATCACTGTTTTGTCAAACCTATATATTGTGTTACTCTCACTTTGTATTTTAAAGCAACATTCGTTTTTGGGACAGGGGAAAATTGTTTGACTGGTTACCAAGGTGGAGAATTGGTAGTGGTTCGGTGGGATATTCTCTGTTGTAGATGTTTAGATCCTAATCCTAGAGTTTTATTGACTCATTTGGTGCATGGAGTTCTCAAATTCTGTAAACACAATGGCAAGCTCTTTTGAGATCAAAATTACTTGGAGAAGATTTTGAGTTCACCTTGCATTACTAGTTTCATGATTAGAAAGCTAGGAGTGGAGATGCTAAAATTTTAACCTTGGAAGAAAGTAATGTAAAGCTGCAACTTTATGAGCGCAGTCATCTTTTGCTATAACACTAAGCACTGTGGAATAACATTCATTTTTAAGGAGTTCTCAGGTTGAGCAATAGCTTGTCTTTGGTGGCTGGTTCCAATAAAGATACGAAGAGAAGCGATGATAAAAACTGTTTGGCATAGATGTGATTTCAATCTTTCATCACTATCTAGTTCCTTGCATTTGAAAGTCTTTGAAAACTTGAATAGTCCGATCTTATCACCATTGAAATTCATACTTTGTTATGATTTCTTCTAATTTTGCGGAGGGTGCCATAGTCTCTGGCCTCCAGGAAAAACTGTCTGTGCTTAGAAGAACATAGAAAAAAATTGTTCATTTTAAGCAATCTATTCCCTTACTTCAGGACTGCAATTAAGGATATGGTGGTTCGTGGAGCACCTGCAATTGCTATAGCGGCTGCACTCTCTTTGGCAGTGGAAGCATATAACTTGGAGACATTTGATGGGACTCCTGATGATGCAGCTTCTTTTCTTGGGCACAAGTTGGAATATCTAGTCTCAAGGTATGCCTTTGAGTTTTTTTAACCAACATTTATTCTCATTAATTGAGTTCTTCCAATTGCATGCTTGTTGACTTTGCGCTCCTCGTCTGTGTGTATAGCCGTCCAACTGCTGTCAACCTTTCAGATGCGGTTACAAAGCTTAAAGAAATAATATCAAAAGCTGCTTCCTCCTCTTCAGAAGCAAAGGCTGTATTTCAGGTTGGGGGAATATGTTTTTCCTGTCTTTCTTACTAATCATCATTATTGACTTGCTATTGACAATTACTTCACTTTAATCTTCATACTGGTCTTTTCTTGTGACTTACGAGTCGATTCACTGATTAACTCAAACTAAAAGGGAAAATCTGTAATTAGGCTTGACTATTTATATTTTGTTGGCGCTGACTCTAGGCTTATATTGAAGCATCTGAGATAATGCTGGAGGATGATGTTGCTTCAAACAAGGCAATTGGTTCTTATGGAGCTAGTTGTTTTCAGAACCATTTAAAAGATGCTAAAAAAATGTCCATCTTGACTCATTGCAACACTGGCAGGTATGGTGTTTTCAAGAAATGTGGTCCTTGCAATTCTCTCCTCTGAGACATTGAGCATGCTTCTGGTGCACACACCTGCAAGTATATGCTTTAGAAATTTTACTTTTCCCCTCGTTATGAGTTACTTGGCATTCAATTCAAGTTGTGTTGCAATTGATGTTATGTTTCTTATAATAGTCTTGCAACGGCTGGATATGGTACCGCTTTGGGGGTGATTCGCTCCCTTCATGGGCAAGGAATTCTAGAGCGGGCCTACTGTACAGAAACTCGGCCTTTTAACCAAGTAAGTATATATGAGGTTTTAATCAAATTTTGAAGGCTGTCAATGCAGACATTTGTCTGTGCATATGGGCTTCTCCGGGTCTGAATTTATCTTTTTAATCTCGTTTTATAAATGTTGCTCATGGTAAGATAAAATGTAATTGTAGTGAGTTCATGTGTTAAGACATTCAGATCTCTACGACACTTCTGAGTAGGAATGGTCTTCAAAGTAAAGGATTTAGTTGTCGTTGGTGAAGGCGTATTGGAAATGGGGTTTTCTCCCTGTAGTATTTCATTTTTCCCTCGAGAAGTAAAAGAACAAACAAACACTGGGAATGGGTGTAAAAGGGAAGAGAAAAAGAGGACACTGTGTCTTATGGGTACATTATTCTGGAATTTTGTAGAGTTATGGGCATAAGGAATTAAAATTATCTGCTCTGGCTTAAGTTATTTCATCATTGTCAGCTTCTATTGTTATGCAGGGATCTAGACTAACTGCTTTTGAGCTGGTGCACGACAACATACCAGCTACACTTATAGCAGATTCTGCAGCAGCTGCACTGATGAAATTCGGACGTGTCCAAGGAGTAGTTGTAGGAGCAGATCGTGTGGCTGCCAATGGTACCACTCAATTAGTTGGTCATTGAGTTCATTAATTTGTGCTTAGTATGTTGTACGGACATGGAACGGGACACAGATATGTGCAAATGGAGAAACGTAGAAATGCGAATGCTTATACTAATCATCCTTTGAATATCATGTGAAGTCAGGTGTCGTGTCCGGTTTCTGACACGGTCAAGTGACCCTCCTGAGAGTGTCAGTGCATGACTGCTTACATACCCAATATTGATAAATGAATTATGCATTCACTTATGCAATGTTTTCATCCACAGGTGATACTGCTAACAAAATTGGAACTTACAGCCTTGCTCTGTGTGCAAAGCATCACGGTATTCCATTTTACGTTGCTGCACCCCTTACCTCCGTTGACTTATCCTTGCCTTCCGGACAAGACATCGTTATCGAGGAAAGGTCTCCAAAGGAATTGTTAAATACGCATGGAGGACTTGGAGAACAAGTTGCCGCTTCTGGGATATCTGTTTGGAATCCAGCTTTCGATGTCACACCAGCAAATCTAATAGCTGGTATCATCACAGAAAAGGTTCCGCTCAATCCCTTTTTACCTCCCTCTCCTCCCTCTCGTATTTTGGGCACTGTCGCTTCTCTCGCTTCCCCCTTTCGCTTTCTACATAATTGATCAAATGCTGAAATCTAATGTGGTTGTTATCACTTACAATACCAGGGTGTCATCACAAAAAGTGGAGATGATGCTTTTGACATCAAGGGTTTCGTGCAGAGAGTGGAAACCAAGTGATTGGTTGGAAAGTGGTGAAGTTTGCATCTATGATGTTGTAACCTATTTATATAATCATGTTGGGGCTTCATAAAATGCCCATCTATTTTATGTCAGATTGCCAGGCACAAAATAATACTCATCGTCAATTTTTTTTCCATGGCTATAAAGCAAGTTCAAGCGTTTATCTTCATGAAACTTTGGCCAAGTTCATATAGTTTTTGTTGCTCATCTTAGTAGTAGGAACCAAGCCATGAAGCCTTCTGTTGCACCGCTATTGCCACTACTGTTGCTCTTAATTCAGCAGTTGTGCCCGCCAAATCCTGCGAACCAAACCACAAGTGCAAGATTAAGAGGCAACAACCAGAACATTTTTCTCTTTCGTCCTATATTTTGGTCGATAGATGACTTGAATTAAGCATACATTTGATATGGATTTGAGAATCAAATTGAATCAAATTCGATTAAGGGCGTGTTCAGTTCATCTGAAAGTACTTGAACTGAAAGACCTGAACTGAACTGAATGAACTGAACTAAACTAAATTTAACTGAATGAATAGTAATTTGTGAGTGAAAAAGTGTATGACCTGAACTGATTGAACTACCTGAATTGAATTGAGCTTTATCCATGACGGACTAACAATAGCCTAGCACGAAGCACGATCGAGCACGGTTCAAAGCCATCTCTATATAATGGTGAATGCTAAACATGTGGTAGACAAGGAAGAACAAGAGGGTTTCAGAAACAGCCTAATAGCAACTTGGGCCAATCCAAACCAGCCGGGCTTAGATTGGGCCTATTATAAACTAATTATCCTTTGGAATAATCCTAATCAAATTTTTATACTATTCTAATTTCTTTTTCTCTTAATTGGGCAAGGCCTAATATTTGCCGGTTAGCTTCTTCTTCCGGTATCGTCACCACGAAGTTCTTTGAGTTTCTCGAACTCAGGAGATTGGCAATGGCGAACGAAGAAGAGAGGGTTCTAGAGGAACAATTGGAGCTTCAGTTACGAGAACAGAAGGAATCTGTTTCTGCCATTGAAGACGCTTTGACATCTGATCCTACAAACCTCGAGCTTCTTAGTGTACGTATTGCTTCTTGCTTTTGTCCGTTCCAATTTTAACGCATTATTAGGGTTTCTGATAATCTCTTATCATCAATCACTCAATTTAATCTCCGTAGCTTGTTGTCCATCCATTCATTTTTGTTTACAAAAATTGTCTGCCGCTATTGCGTGAATCTTGCTGCTCTTGTTTGATTGCAAATGCTCTAATTGAAGAGCTAAAATGCGTTTTTGAAACAATTTGTGGCAGACTGGTATTCTTTAAACTATACAAATTTTGGTTTTGCTCTGGAAGCAGCTTAGTTTCAGAGAATAAGTTGAGTAAGGGTTGACATTGAACATTTGTCACAAAGCTGGCTGTTTTTCTTGCTGTGAAACTAGGATTTCTGTGATAAAGCTACTTCCTTTTTTTTTAAAATTCGAGCACCAAATGGTTGTTTGGATCTTGTTTGAGACACGTCAATCAGAGATAGGTTAGTGGCAATAGACGACTTGATAGAAGTAAAGAGCAGTGATTTGCTTCGGGATGTAGCATAGAGTTTTGTTTGCCCTACAACCTGCAAATTAGATGCTAAAAAACATAGCAGTGTAGGATGGTCAGGTGGGTCTTGTGGGTGTGTCCTTACTTGCGTTGGTAATTAATTTATCTGATCCTAGATGACTTTAAGTTGAATACTCATCATATGCCATTGCATTTGGCTGGTCATCAATAGCAAGAGGCTGATGTTAGCTTGTCAGTTGTCAGGCACATATATGCTGTTGATCTTCCGACAGATTTCTGTACAGAGAACAAGTGAGTGGCCACTGGGCCTGCCATTTTGGGGGATACAGATAATTTGTGATGAGGAAGACTAGCTTCTGGACAATAATTCATAGTTCTTGCAGAGTTGAACCAAAAGCGCTGTGAAATGCAACAAGGGTCTACACACCACCTAATTGATACCACCTAGTGAAATATTAGGTTATTGAGATCCTAAAGGTTTATTGAGAAAGAAAATTCTATCTCTTATGGTATGAAGCCTGCTCTAGCTCCCTTGTAACCCTTTTGCAGTGGCATCTATCACTTTTTGTGAAAGATGAAATTGGCCCGCACACATATATTGAAAAGACTGAAGCATCATGCTGATTGTTTTTCACTACCTTTTTTTTTCTTGGATGTGTAAATACTTTCAAAAATTAGATTATTAGGCATATAAGCTCAAGCATAAAACAAAGGCAGTCTATAGAAATCGGCCTTTTGCTCTAAGGTTGTTTCTGTAGTGAATCTCCCTGGTGTTCAAGGCTTTATTGAGCTGGGCTTTTTTTGCTGAATCCATTCTTGGTGTGACTTAATGATGTGAATGGTACAGGGACAGTAGCAAGAGCAAAATAAAGTTTGAAACTTTGAGGATAAAAAGATCCCACCACCACTAAACCATAAAGGATCTACAAAACCCACTAAGGATTAAGCTAATCCACCAAGTTTAAATGGCTGAAGGAACCACCTTTCAACCACCAAGAACACCAAGTTCTATATAGGTTTGAGGATTTTAGAGAAAAGAGAGGCAGCACTCTCACAAATCATATATCAACCAAACTGATTTTTGTTACAACCTAAAGCTCCCTTATATAGAGGGGTCAAATAGCTAGTACATTAGGGTTTGAAGCCAATAAAAGATAAGCTTAAAGCATTTAAATTACAGGCAATATTCCCTACAATAACCAGCTATAGAAATAGTACAAGAGGAAGCTTCCTTGCTTGTCCTCTAGTGCTGGAATTGTGTACTATCCTTTTGGGTGCATTTGAGCATCATCTACTGATTTGGTGGCCTTCCTTGCACGTGTATACTCCCGTAGGACACCCCTTGAGCTGCTAATGAAGAGAGGAGCTTGGTCGTATAGCTGCAAGTTAGCAAAAACAAGCTAGAAAAGCAATAAACACTAAACTAGCCGTTTTGAGCTGTTTTGGAATAAAACACAAAATGACATG
>BSSO01000907.1:0-27483 GCA_030267885.1 Mesembryanthemum crystallinum
GTCTGATCCATGCTTGGATCCTTTTGCTTATGGAGTACATTTTGAATTTTGGTTTGTACTTCATACTGTATGAACTTATGTTTTCAGTAATGTTATAAGTAGCCTTTTCCATTAAAAAAAAAAAAAAAGATATGACATGTTATTACCGTTAGTTTTTGTTACACAATTAAAGCACTCATCAACTACTTTGTGTTTATTAGGCTAATTTATCAAGCTAGCATGTGAAAAAGTAAATAACTTTTTAGAGATGAAATGAGAGGAAGGGAAGATTAATTCAAACTAATAGTGTTTGATGATTTGGGATTCTTTATTGTTCAGTATGTGTTGTTACTTAATTGTTGAAGTGTATTACTTACTTGTATAGCTGAGTTGAACATATAGGCTGACGTGTACAAATGAAAGTTTTCGAAATTAAGCAGTTTAAGAAGAAAGAGAGAGAAAAAAATTGAACAACACAAGAACGTAACATGAATAACAGATAATCCAAACTAGTGTTTAATGTCCCACCAAGGCAACATATTTACATTTCTACAGTCTATACTTATACTAGGTGTTCAAATTGATTAAAGCAACCTCATATAATAAAAGAGATTGCATTGACATGTATACTAATACCACATGGTGAAATTAGTTATATCATCACCCCAATTGTACACCAAACTAGGGCAAACAAAAAAGAGAGGGCGGAATTAGTTAGAATGAAGATTCAATCATTCAAATCACTTTTGAATAATCCAGGATCTAAGTCATGACCTAAACTAATTAACTTGTTCTACCTCAAATACATAAAATAAAATGGAGTAATCCAATTTGTTCAGTATGTTGTCTCTGAAGTGTACAAACTACCTTAAAGAGGACAATATGATGCTTGTCTTGCCAATTGCCATTTAGATTTGGACTTAAATCTCTTATCGTTTACAAGTCTTATGCAATCATCCTTTTCTTTTTATATTGAGTTGAAGTTTCCTTTTTTGTTTTTAGTCATTTCTCATGCTCTTGGCAATTTATAATGCTGGCAAAACGTTTGTATTAGGTTAGGTGGACAAAGACATAATTTGTCAAATCACTTGACGTAACAACTCATATTTGGATTACAATTGAAAAATTAACTAATGGGTCCATTCGGTTCAACTTTTGATTTAATTTATTCGAAGAACCTCATTTCTCCTTAGACGTAATTTAATGGCACCTTTCAATATACACATTCAGATATTCTAAGTGTCATGCGAGGCTTGAACTTAACTTGGAATAATAGAAGAAGGTTCACCATAGAATCCTACTCCCTCCCTCCCTCCTTAAATAATCTTTCTAGTTGCTTTATGCACACATTACACATAGCAAGGATGAAGCACCATTTTTTTTAAGTGGGAATAAATATACGGAGGGTTATTTTTGTAACATTTGTGACAATTTAAGACAAAAAAAAAAAAAAAGAGTAGAAAGTGTATTCATGTACGTATCAAAGAAGAAATCGTAATTTTATTATATAGATACATTTTATTTTTTATGAGAGAAATATTGTAAAGAGTCTTAATAATATCATCTCCTATAAGATTATTAAAATAAGAATCTAGTAGTAAGAGATTACAATTATACTAATATGGAACAATAGAAAAGAAAACTAGAGGGGGAAGACTATTGAAGAGGGTCAAAAAGTAGTGTTGGTATTGTACTTGCAATAAAAAGAACAAGAAGTAGGGGTTACAGCTAGCTAGAAGATTCCGTTTGGCTTTGTACTCTACTAGAATCTGCTAGGAGTAGTAAACAAAAGACAGGAACCAAGACAACAACTAGTAGTAACAGATAATATGCCTGACATCATTTTCTTGTCTTCGTCCTACTTCAATCTTACCATTTATCTGCTGCTAGACACCAGGCCACGCATTCAAACTTTTAGTTTTAAGTTAACATAGAGTGCCAATTCTCCATATCAACCTGTACTCTGTAACCCTTTGTTTGTCGTGGCGGTTTCAGAAATCAGAAATCATATCATCAATATGCATTGTAGACTTTAAGCTACGTTAGATATATATAATAAAAAACCAAATCTTAAAAAGTTAGTATAATACTCCTTCCGTTCCACTATAATAAAGCCATTCTACTATTTGCACAAAAATTAAGGAGAATGTGAGTGAGTGAGGATAGTACTTGATTGTTTTAATTTTTAATTTAGAGTGTAAGAGTGGGATTTTTAAGAGAGAGATTGAGTTGGTTATTTTTTATCATAATTAATTGATAGTGGAGATAAAGTAGATTTACTTTAATATTTATGAATGAATGTGAAATAGTACAATGATCACATTATAGTGGGACAGAGGGATGCATACTCTTCCATTGGCACAAGTGCAAATTGACCCAACGGTGTGTCGTCAGGTTTCATGTCAATTGTATTGCAATGTGCTCCTACAAATGCTAGGATAATTGAAAGTTACAATTTCACATTTCATTGTATTACAAGCATCAAATGATCCCACAAACAAGGGAAGAAAATTTCTCATCTTAGCCACCACAGCAAGGGACCCAGGAGATATCAATCTTCACAAGAAATTGACTCAACACCTAAAGTGTGGTTGATCAACCTCAAGAACAGGTAGTTTTTCTGGCTAACTAACAAGAAGAGATTTCAGAAAATAAGTTCCAACGATGATGGTTCTCTTCCCATGGCTTCTCAAAGTTTGGCAATCAGACCATTCTGGATAGGCTTAGCAACCGCACCATTGTTGTCCTTGCTATCAGGGTCACTAGGTGGGACATCAACGGCTGGTGAACAATTGAAGAATCCATGAGGCTGCACAACAAACAGGAAAATAGCCAAAAATGAAGACCGTAAGTTCCTCACACGCATGTGATTAAAAAGAAAAGATATATAAGAGTTTGTCTAAATCAAGGACATCAACCATGCCATTGTTGTCCTTGTCACTAAATATAATGCGCTAGACTCTTAGATGGACTCAGTCATGTCATTCTTTCTGAATTCCTCACATACACATATCCCCCCCCCCCCCCCCCCTCCCCCAATACCACCACCCAGAACAAGAGTGCCATAAGCTGACCCCCCTTTGAAAAGAAAAAATATATACGAGTTGAACTAAATATACGAGAGAAGACATCAATTATTTTATGGCAAAAGATTATGACATGAAATCTCTCCCCACTTTGATTAGCATCAACTTGAAAACAATATTCACGGCCGAAGGACAGGCTAAACAACAGCGTTAAGCCAGGTAGGACATGGTCAAGAATTTACTTTTCTGCCGAGCATGGACAGGTTTCAGTAAGGAGAGAACATTACCATAAGCATAAAACCCACATGCTCTACAGGCATGACAGGCCAGTCCTCCAAGCGCGGTATATGCGTCACTCCAAATACATACCTGCACCAATTTACAATATGAGTGTATATGGTATACCCAAGAATAAAAGAATTATGACTTCAGGGCAGAGGATTTTTTTGGTTTTTCAGCAAAACAGCATTAAAATCAAAACGTATAACAGTCCTGTCAAAAATAATTCAAAATATTGTTTCTTCCTTGTTCTTTTTCTTGTTTGGTTTCATGCGTTGGGGAGGGAGGAGACAACAGGGTCCACGCAGCATATACAAGTATACAACATGGATGCAACCAAGGCACATACTTCAAAAAAAACGTAAGTCTTGTGAGTGTCAGGAGATTCAATCTCCTCACAAGCAGCTAATCACATAAGAGTACTATCTAGAACAACCAACACAGACAGCAAGCAAGAAGATTAAAGTGAACACAAAGGAATTTTTGGTTGTTCACATGCGCACATGCATAGCTTCAGCCTGTACAATTTGAAAACCTGCAGCCACGAAATAAACTTACCAGAGAACTATGTCTGCTTCTTCCAATGATCGATTTTGTTTGGCCCAAGTTGATAACCCCTCCCCAACACGTGGATTTTGATTCGGAAATTCTCCACCGGGATACATCTCATCACGAGCATATGGAGTAACCCAAAGATTATGCTTCAAGAACGAAGCTCTTCTCAGAAATTTTGCCTCGGGACCAGCTAAGGGCAAACAGTTCGGACCAGGTACTAACTTGTAACCAGTCAATTGCCCTGTACGGTTAACAGTTCTTGTATTCCTGACCTGAATCATGAGTTTCAAAGAACTAAATAAGCATCAACCATCTAATGTAAGTATGAAACAGGTAATAACCACCCAAAAATAGATCATCACTAAAACCACAGTGGGAAGATAAACACATCAATCAGGAGTTCACACATGGATACTTAAATGCTAAAACAGCCAAAACATTTACAAAAAAGACAAGCAACAGCAGCAATGAAATTTAGTTTCAAATAAGTTTTCAGAAAAAAGCATCCCACGCTGCCACGGCAGGAAAAAGAAACTGGAGGTGAAAACAAAATCTGCCCAGAAATTCAACTTGTAATTAATTCATCCCGAAAGCTACCACCTCAAAATTCATTGGACTTCCAATAGCTTTGTTTTTCAGCTTCATCTGGAGTTAGGTAGGCTTCATCGGTCAAGTATGTTAGTTTGCCACAAGGCGCTAAAACATGCTCATTCAGTATGAGCAACATATAGATTTTTCCAAGAGTACAAACAGCTTAACCCAGTTGACAAAAAACACTGATTCCATCAACCTAGTTGACAAAAAACACTTACAAGAGAGACTTTCTGTAGCAGGGATGAAAGTTAGGCGCAAACAAATTAGATAAAGAGCAGCAGTACTTAAAGATAATCCAAAAACATGGTCAAACTATCTTACAATCCAATGGCGGGCAGACAAAGGATTGCAATCACGCATTGCTTGCAGTTCAGACTTGAGTAGTTTCTCCTCAGCATAGAATGCATTATTGTGAACATTATCCTTTCCAGGTTCCTCTACCTTGACATTTAGCTCCACAACCTGCAAGGGCAAACAAACGTATAATTAGTGAATACACGGTATTAAGCTGATGGAGTATTAAACAAGAGAAAGAAGTAGCTTAAACTCGTGAGAGAAAAAGGCCAACAATCAAACAAATGGTGGCAGGCACATTTACCTGATTTCGAGCTTAGGCCTTTGCAAATAAATTACACAGCATTATAGAAGCTTAGAGCCATGGACATTTCAGAAATTAAACAGGAAGACAAGCAGGCAACAAACTGCATGCACTAGGAATAGAACAAACAAATAAGGTGCTAATAGTCCACAAATATACCTGATTTAAAGCTTCTCCAGGCTTGCAATCTACTGCCATATCCATACGAGCAACGAAGAAGTGTTGATGCACTGGTGCATACAACCCAGGTGCAATTGTTGTACCATATTTCCGGACTTCACCAGGCTGCAGTGCTCCTACGCTGAGGATCCCCGTAAGTTTAACTTCAGCCTCCATCTTGCCATCCTGTAAGAAAGAATGAACTTTTAGGTACCACAAAAAGAAAGAATGCACATCCATTGCCAGGCATATACACCACTACACATATGACAAATAAAAACAGCTCTAAGCAACCACCTATCTGCAGACAGGTGATGCAAGCTCCTCAAACACTTCAGCTATCAATTCATTAAATAAACCTAACAAAGGAACTGGAGCAGAGATGACTTGCCTGGTAGAAGTGCCAGTAGAAGCCATACTCATAATTGGCCACTGTGCAGATGAAGGATACAGATAACCTTCTTGATCTTCTCACTTCGGCTAACCCCGATCGCCAGTCTTGATGCTTCCATAATATTCCATGGTCTTCCTCATGCAAACAGACACAATTCTCAGTTGTTTCAACACCTCCAGTGAAATTTGTAAAATGGGCGTCGAAATATTTAATAACACCTAAACAATCACAACCCTGCAGCAAGGGAAAAAGATGGAATCAGTAACACAACATTATATCCAGAAATAGTGGTTATTGCACGAGTATGTCTACAGATAGCTGAAAGTGAGAAAAAGAGAGCCATGGACAAAGAAACAAACCTTCTTAAGAGAATGTGCATTCTTGCCAAGCCCATCTTCACCTGCATCAAATGCATTCTTCCTGTAATGTGGTTCATTTGGATCACCATAAGGAACCACCATCTCAACAAAACTTAACCTCTGAGCTATAGACCGACGGCCTCTACTTCCATCAACATAGGCAACAGAATGTATAACTAAACCTTCCCGAGGAGTGAAACCAATACGAAAACTCCACTGCTCAATCAGAATCCAACCAAAAAGAAATAGGTAGAACAATCAGTAATTGGAAATCATTAACAATATGACAGGTGAAATAATGGGTTACAAGGAACACTAGGCTAGAAGTTAAATAAACACCTTCTGCCATTCAACAAAATAGCCATTAACACGAAAACTTGGGCCTTCAGGCTGCAGAATTTGAAGTGGTTTCACATCACTTCTATCAACACCTCCTCTAGTTTCACCAGCAGTGTAATTTCTCAGTGGATCAGCAGGTGGCAGAGGAACGAATTTCCTGTCTTCAAACTCAACCACCACCATATTTTGCATATCAACAAGGACATGAATTCCTTCAACTGGACGAGCATAACCATTTTCCATTGGGCAATCACTCTCAGTTCTGCAGAAAATGAGTGGCTTAGCAAGTCTACGTCTTGGGGCATCAGACTCACTATAATAACCAACACACCTGCAGAACAAAAATGGTGAAATAAAAGGATAATAATGGGAAGGAATTCCCGAACCCGCCCATTTCTATGGGTCAGAGAAAAGAAAAGGAGACAAAAGACGCTAAAGGATAAAAAAGTTGAAAATATGACAGCGATATTTCACAACTCACCATGGATCTACCATAACAAGATCCATATCCTCGATACCCCTCTTTTTCATTGCTTCTCGGAATGGGGGATACTCCTTCACAACAGCTTCACATTCAGCATATTCTACAGCATCCTGTATTCGTACATAAAAGCAATGATCAATACTAAATGGGAGGAAACGACTAAGCTAGGGAATGCCGCAAACAACAATAGGTAGGAATAATGAAGGTGCAGGTACAAATGAAAGTTCATCCAAAACTAATTGTCCCACCTAAAATGACATGGAATTCTTAGGAAACGCCTTCAAGGGATTGACATGAGACAATACAAACGTAATGAGAAAAAATATTACCAATGGAAGGTGACCAATTTTCTGACACAGAAACCTATATTATAGTAACGTTCATCGCAATATATTAGAAAGGATTTTAGCATTCATATCTTTGGCACTAAACACAGGTCTGAAAATTTGACCCAGCAGTCATTGCTATATGAAGCTGAATCTTTTTGTCTTTTAGTCTTTTCCTCACTCATGAAGGCCTTGAGAAATGAGATCATTGATATACCAATTCATAATATGAAATTCTTAATTCTTCTACAGTATTCTGCAGACCATTCAGCCTTTTCAACATCCAGACATTAAAGATACAATTTCCTGGTAGCATTTATATCATCTCACTGCTCATATTTCAAAGTATACTTGACAACGATATTCTAGGTTTTACGGGTAATACAATCGCAATCCAAACCTTTGACACTTCAAATGAACTCACTACCAGGAGTGAAGCTTAGAGATAGAGCAATCAAATTAGATAGAATATCTGGCAGCAAAGAAAGCAAACTGCAATGGATAAAGCACTAACCAATAAGTGATTAATCAATTTGATACCCTGTTAAAGAAACATGGAATCTGGATTAAGCCTTAAGCTTGCTCCCCCTCAAAGTTGAAACAGTGTATAGTTCACTTTTTGCATGCTCCAGATCAGGGGCCCAAGCTCAATGCCAAAACATTGAAATTCATCAGACTGAACTATCTACTACTCCCACTGTCCCACTATGATTGCCTTTCAGTTTTGGGATGTTCGACAAGAAGTGTCTTGATTCCTTTTGGTTCATTCTCCACCACATGTTTCTCACAAAATCATTCCTAACCACAAACTCTCCTTTAATTAAATTGTGTGCAAAGTTTCAAACAAGAGTTAAGACTGCCATTGTGGGACGGAGTGGGAAAGAAAATATCACCAGACTTTATTCACTGATGCATGAAAAAAGGTTGAAATAGTTTCTAATATACAAATATGCTGCATACCATGGGAGGTTGGACATCTGGTACAACGTCGGATGAAATGACTTTGCCCCTGTGGTGGCCACCTCGAGTTGCTGCATGAACTTCGGTCAGTTCAACTGTCCATACACTAGTCTCATTTGACCTAGTATTGTAGACTACAACTCTTGCCTGCCTCGGCGGAAGTTTAGTTGGTATTACAGGTTTGCCCTTTATCCTGGGCAGCAATTGCGGCTGGAATGGAGGGAAAAAATATGCATCCGCCATAGCAACAACATGCTTTTCTGGTTCAACCAAAGCCACCTCAATAAACCGCATGCTATCTCTCACCTGGTGAGAAAAAATTAGCAGAAGTGAAGTTGCAAAATAAAATGCATAAAGGATTTGGAATGGATAACCACCTGCTAATTATAATCCAATTAATATCTGAACTCAATAAGCAATAGCTTGCAAAATCAAAAACAAACCTCAGGAGTTGCTCCAGCTGCCCTGACAGTAGCAACTGCCACTTTGATTTCAGTAGCAGATAGTGGATCCAATGGATGGCTACTTTGAGCCCTCAATGTCACTGTGATCCCTGCAAAACAACAAAGTAGAGGTAAGGAGGGAGAGAGTTAGAGGGTGAGACTGAGCACTCTTATTTGAAGATAACAAGATCAATATTTGTCATGTCTAATATGGCAAGAAGTAGCAATGAAATATGAGTGCATCCAACTGCAAATGGATTGGATCACATGTCAGTACTTGACCAACCATCCATGTATTAGTAGGCGTAGCTCATCCATCTTGATCCCAGGTTCATACTCCATTACCGAGGGATTCATCCACTAATCCAAATAATATCACTTTCCATTTTAAACCACCGAGACATTCTTCCTCAAAGTACAGGACAACTACTATTAGATTGGAACGAGAGAAACAAATTGACAGCCCTTGATACCTGGAAATTCCTTCTTACAAGGGAGAGAGAAAGCAACACCGACCAGAAACTTGGACTTGACCAGTTTTGGGTTAACCGTTAGGTTAAAACATTCAAAATGATGCAAGCCGGAATCTCAACCTTAATAATTTCCTTTTCTTCCACCTCCCTTGACCCTTATACCTTCTCTCTTTACAAGAGACCAGTCATTCTACTGCTGTCACTCATCTTGATTAATGGACTCGGCGTCCTCCTTTCTTCCCCTCTATGAGTGGCCAACACTTCCGTGTATCTCCACTTTTGATCTTGTCTGGCCCCATAAGTCCATAAAGCATCAAGGAAATGCAGATAGTCAAGCGGCTGATCAAATTGTTTTGATACATTGTTAGAGGTTGTTGGCATAGTTTCATGAGAGTTCTGTTTTCCCAATTCTCTCCCCCTTCCCCCTCTTCCTTCACTTTCTCTTCCCCAAGAGCTTCTAAAAATCAAAATCAAACTAGAAAACGAAGCTTCATGAGTTTTTATTTCTAGCCTCCTTTTGATTTCTTACCTAACTAGAAGTGTTGACATTTACGACTGTAACAATTACGAGTTTTACGAGTGACCATGAGCATGTGTATAACTATATAATGTTCATTCGATTGTAATTGTTACTATATCCAAGTAAACGCCACATTACTACCAACAACTTTTCTACATTTTGATATCAACAAAACATTGAATAGAACTGGTGCATATTGAGAAAGTCCAAACAATTGATTAATTGGACAGCGGTGAAGGGGGAATGACTCGGCAATCTTCAACAACAGAGCCACTATTTTTCAAAAATAAGTTGCGTTTCCATCACCAATAGTTAGTTGCAATCCAAGTGAGAAGAAATGCCATTTACTCCGACTATTATGCAATTGTACTAACTTTACATGCATCAATTTACACAAAAGCAAAATCAAGCAAAAAAAGGCCATTTAATTGATTTCAAAATGGAGTCCGTGGCCCTAATTAGATAGCTGAAAATGAAACATCTAACAGTATTAGAGAGTGACTTTAAAACACGAAGTAATGACGGCAAATTCCACATAATTCCATTTAGTTTACAAAGAAAAATTGGACATTAAACATTTCGGCAAGTTCAACTCCATAAAACGCAGAAAAATCACATATGCTCAAGAATCAGGCGATTAGCCAACAAAATCAGAAAAGTATCAATCCAAATTGGTAAATATCACAAAAAAACCTACTTTCGCCACCTCATCCTAGGGCAAAACAACAAAAATTCTCAGAGAGTAATAGAGAACAGAGGAAATATACCTTTAGCTTTAGTAGCAGCAGCATTAGCCGTAGGGCTTTCAGGAAGCGACTCAACAGGCCGGATCAACTTCACCGGTCTCTCACCACTGATCTGATCGCGTTTCGCCGGCACAGGATCGGCACCGGCGACGGTCCAATCGGCGCCGGCCGATGTCGGCGCTTTGGTGATCTTTTGATCGGCGATCTTGTTGTTGTTGTTGTTGTTACCGCAACAAGATGAGGAAGAAGAGGATGAAGCTGAAGATGGCGTCGTTTTTTGCGAAGTTGCGGCCATTGGAGAGGATTTGCGATCTCACCGTCGTAGTAATTGTGATCACTGCACTTCACAATTGACATACAGCAGCACTTTCTCTCTCTTCCTCACCTGCTTCTCTCTCCACTCTCTCTCTCACTCTCTCTTCCCTCCGCCGCCACCGGAGTTTCTTTCTCTCTCTCCCTCTCTCCGAAGGACCAAAAACAGGCAGAAATGGCGTTTGCTATCAGACCACAGCGGGATTTATAAGAAAAGAGAGAGAGAGAGAGAGAGAGGAATCACGTGCACTCAAACTTTAAGTGGGTGGCACTATTTGTTTTTGGTCATATACTCATATGTGATCAAAGAGAGACAGAGAGAGAGGGGAAGGAAATCAACTATTTGTATTTGAATACCAAAATTGCTCAATGATATATCCAATGTAAAATTGAAAGGTAAAATTGAAGGGTGAAGTGACTTTGACAACTAACCAGGTTGGTTTCGATAATCCGACACTCTCATTTCTTGAATTAAGGTCAGGTTCAATTATACTTAATGGACAAACTATTTGTTGGAAATATTTTACCAATACGTGGACCAACCAGTTGTGATTCGAAAAAAAAAAAGAAAAAGAAAAAGAAAAAAGACTTTGGCTAGTAGCAACTCTTCTTAATTAGCGAGTGTGTTTAATTTAAAACTTACAAATTTGTGAATCGTGACAACGATGTCTAGTAGAATAACTTTTGGCCACGAATTAAACCTTTCTTCACTTTTGAGTTTCAATACTTAGGCATGCCTAACACAATGATAATAGTGGTTATTGCCATTAGTGGTTTGGTGTTGGGTGGTTTCCTATTCTATGTGCCTACATTTTTTGAAACTCTATTCAAACAAGACATCTTTTTAGTGGACTCTATCCAAACACACTATTTTGGAAAAAGATGGAGTATTTTTTAATTTTCTTTTTTTTGTATTTTTCTTGGGGGGCGGGATGGAATCATAGAGGTGGATAAAGAATGAAGCCTCTACTAGTCAAACTAATTGACATTATCAAATTTGATGAATTATACTAATTTCATTGAAAATTTGAAGTACAGAGTTGACACTTTAGGTAAAACTAATGAAGTTAAAACGATGAGTTATTTTATTTCGTGTTAATACCCGACTTTTAGTTATATCATAAAATGGATACATCATATGTCAAATTCAATTATATGAGTTGGGCAAGACACTATCAACGCTAAAAAAACAGCACTACTACTAGGCAGGGCTGAATTATTTGTGGGGAAGGGGAAGGGGAAGGGCGGCACGAGGTGATGAAAAGATTGAGGGGACAACGCAAATACAGTAGGCATAGAATTGAAGTAGTGGGCATTATCAATTACTATCAATTATCAATTATCAATTATGGAAAGGCAGTGAGTGAATGTGATAAATACATAAATCCATCAACTTGCATTGTAGTAGTAGTAGTATTACATTTCCAACGCTTATCTGCTTATTAACGCCATGGGAATGGGATGGCAATCAGACGATTATACAAATATTGCTACGAATTGGCAAATTGGGACATGGGTGCCAATGTTCTTATGCCTTCTTTTTTTTTTTTTATATATTATCCTTTAATTAATTGATGGTGTGGTTAAAATAAGCTTTACATGGCTTAAGAGAAGGGATGTCGATGAGACGGGTAAGATCAGATGGATATGACTACGCATCTGTTTTAAGTGGAGTGGGTATGGAGAGTGAAGATTTGGTAAGGGGTGGGTCGGGGATGAATTTTCGAAAGTGTTATTCGCCATGGGTGATGAAGTGGATGTGATGTTGGCTTTATACTCGCCCTATACTCGCACCACCACCACACTTACGTGGTTAAGTAGTACTAATAGTCGAGCAACACTATGCCCTAGTCAATTGAGGATCCATCTTAAATTTAATTGTTAATAGGATGAGTAGTCAATTGACTTATATGTGGATGTTTCTCCTCCAATTTTTTCAATGTGGAATTTGTAGTCTCCCTTTATTTTAACATCCTCTGCACCCGTCTCATCCCATTGTTATCCCTACTTAAGAAATATTTTGGTTCAACTAATAAATCTAGTAAATAATTTACTTAAGTATTACTCTATTTAAAATAAATTGACGCACAAATTAATTCTATCTACTTAAATATAAATGTATAGATTAAAAGTTAAAAATTATACTCCACACCAAATTTATTGAATCGTGTCAAATTCGTATAATTTGTATTCATATCGTGTCGTGTTCGTGTTTCTCTCAATAACTTCAAATCAGGTTCGTGTCGTATTGTCGTGTCAAGTTGACAGACATACTTAGGAATGCTATTTGGTGTTCAAGCTAAATTAAAGTATCATTTCAATTTTCAATTCAAGTCCATAGGGCGTGGGCTGAGGTGACAAATAAAGCCCTAACCAAAAATTAAAGTAGGAAATAGCGAAAGGGGGAGGGAAATCATGTTTCTACAATTAGGATTTTGGGGGCCAACGTTTTGATGGTGAGTTGTGACATGAATCCAAGTGTTTGTGTGTCAACATTGAGGGGCTACTGCTCATCATGAAAGGGACGTCGATCATGATCATCATCAATTCATTATCTACCCACCACAACAAATTTATGCCAATAAAACATGATCACGTAATGATACCCCTTAAAACATTATTTTAAGTTTCTTTTAACTAAAACTTAATTTTCATATTGCATCATGCTCCCATTTTGCCTACCTCTGTATGTTTATGTTGTCATCATCTTACTATTTGTTTAGATATGTATCACATCAATTTTCAATTAAATAATTACTCTCTCCGTTACATTACTCTAGAATGATCTTTGCAGATTGAAATGGCATGTTTATTAGTAGTACAATACATACTTCTGAAGACAAGCTTAAATGCCCTTGGTGGATATGAGTGAGGTTAATGTAAGAGGATACGCACATTAAATTGATTGGACACAGAACATGCTAGCTCGCAGCGCGGTATGAGCGAGCACAATTTGTTCCTGTTACAGACCCGTTTGTGGCCCGACTCAGCACGTGGCACAATGTGGTTGATTGTGGGCCATGTCTGTGCCACGATTATGGAAAATCTAATGCCTACATGCAGCACCATCTGCTCCGACACGACAAAAAATAACAGAAATCCAACTATAGAGCACGCTTCTTTTGAAAATGGCACTGGCCACGGCTTAGCCAGCCAACTGAGAGCCACACTCTAAGGCATTCAATGGATTGTGCATGACTGCGTGATATGGATTCCAATATTTTTTTTTTTTTTGTTATGCAGTAATTTCTTTCTGTATGTGCATCATTCTCCCTAGCAAATTCACCAAGTAGAGCGGATTATCTTTAGCTAAAGAGTTAATATGTCCCATCGTAACATGATCAACATTCAATCAATAAATTCTTCATTTTCAAATACAAATAAGGATTCTTGATCAGGTTGGCCCGTTATGTATGTGTCAAGTGTCTTGAGTTTCAGTCTATAGTTATAATATAATAATTATAGATTGGTTCAATTTACTACACCTATGGAACACTAAACTTGTCAAGGTCCTAAACTGTTGAGTGTTAACCCCTTTATCAAGATAAACCGATCGATAGCTTTCATCTATGTCTATTTCACCCATGTCATGATCATTATCGTATTCTTTTTGCTAGTGGATTACCCACTATTGACCCTACAAGCTAAGTACAATCTCAAATTTAATGTACTATGGCTTCATTGCGTTAGGTGAAAAGCATAGGTACATATTTGTACACATGTTCGTAGCAAGTAATGTTCATACGTCCAAAAGTTGTTCATGTCCTTGGAGTTTTGGGGATCATCAAATTTTATAAATATAGCAAAGGTTGATTACTAGTGAAAAACATCCAAAGAAACTAGGACCATCCTTTAAGAACTCTTGTTCCTTTTTAACATATTTGGTTGTGTTTGAATGGTAGTGTTAAATGTATACTTTCTGTCATCAAGACTAGGTTTGAATCTTGATAGCTAATATGTCCAAACATAGAATTAATTGTTCATCACTTCCTTCCCTACCAAATAGTAGATCTTACATGAATTTGGTCCATGCGCAACTTTCATGCAGTTATTATTACATTTTAGAGGGGTGAATCCTACGTTTAGAAGGGTGACTCCAAGTGAACCACATGTTCATCTTGACTTTTTAAGTGAGGTTAAGATGTTTGATGATGTTTTGCTCATCTAGTTTTCTAGGGCTTCAGCTCTTTGTACCAGGCCCACTTTGGTCAATGCTTAGCCCGTTTGGATTCTAAGCAATACCACCATCATTGTTTTCATTAAATTTGAACACTTGGACAATTTAGCCCAAAATTTTTTGGTTTGTTAGAGTACGTAAGCATATTTGTTCACAATTCTTTCAAGGTGTTAAGGAGAAAAAAAATAAAATAAATTAAAGGCTTTTACAACTTCTCAATCATAAAGATTAGTAGTAATACTTGAATGAAAGTATGAAACCCCAAAAGTTGGATCAATTCTCTGTACTATGTATTTACTTTATCAAGTATCAACTGTTGCACTAATTTTATTCTGGTAAAAATGACCAGTGCTAAAGCTTGATTTCGATTATGGTTAACTGGTAGTAATAAAGATCAGAGAGAAGTAAATGAATTCTTACTAGAACAAGATCAATTTGCTTGTTTACGTATATACCACTGATAGTTGGTTTACCCTGCTACTAGTGACACTTTTTTTTTTGTTTTTTTGGGTATAAGGGAAGGGCAAGCACTGATTACATTGATATAGTGCGGGAAGTCGAGATGCCTATAACATCACGAACCAGCAGTTGATTGTGGTCTGTATCCCAGAGATGCTTACCCATTGGAAAATCCAACGCTACGTTTGATAGCTTATCAGCGCAACCATTAGCCTCACGGAAAGCATGCTTGATCGAGTAACTAGTTCCAGCTGCAATGCACTAAGGACACTTTGCCATAAAAAATGGAGGTGTCTATGGATGTAGATGTTTTAATTTGCTCATAATAATACATCTTCTATCTGCTTTCCCTCATATAACCATATAAGCAATAAATTCTACCATTTAGTTTACAGAGGAGTCTTATGCATGCATTTAGGAGTTGTAGAAATTGCAGGTGTGGCTACTGGATATTACTATTTGAGATGCAGTGATGGTTGACTTGTTTTACCTCTTGACAACTGGACTCTGATCTCTTGCGCATTTCTTCAAACAGGTGGTGTGCATGCACGATGAATATGAAACTTATTTCAAAAATTTGGGCTCCCCATTAAAATTTAGAACTCATCAGCTGCAGTTCAAGCACAATTAATGATGAATAACAAATGGTGGATACAACAACTAATTACATATACAAAAGAGAAGATCAAGGTTTAACCAATTCAACTTTGACATACGGACACCTTGGATAGATGCCGAGTTGCGTGTCGGACATACGGAAATGACACGCACCGATACTCGTACATGACACATATTAGGCTAATTTTATTCTATAAATGGCGCTTATTGTGTCTGTAACATGCCCTATAAGTGTTCGTATCAATTCGTGTCTATGCAACCTAACATTCAATGCTTTGAAATGGAGTAGCAATGAAATGGATGGCTGGAGGTAGTCTCCTGTCCTTCTATGTGGCAAGCTATTAATTCCCTTTTGATTCAGAAAGACAAGCTTGTTTTGAGCACTTGATTTATTTGGTGAATATATTGTTCTCTCACCTTTCTGAGAATGTGGTAAGCAAATTTCAGTATGATGCTTAGACTAGCTTTCCCATTTAATAAAATTTCCTAAGAAACTAAAAAGGGCACTTAAGCTTTTGATTAACAGTTAGCTACTTTGATATATTCCCTACTAAAAAGAGAAGGCATTTCATGATATAAAGCTAGTGGCACATTGCTGCTCTTCTAATCCTGCCCTTTAACCAAGGAAAATCAGCAACAGCCAGATTCTGTGTTTTGAGCTTGGATATATATAATGGTCTTACATATGTAAGCTTCAAATCAACATAGATTTCATTTCCAACAAATTAAACTATGATATACATATATTGATAATACATACTATTGATTAAATTCTTTTGCATGCAGGAAAAAGCTTGCAAGGGAGTTCTTGGTTGAGTCCAAGAAGATGTGGTACTTGGCTGGTCCAGCGTTCTTCACGTCCATATGCCAGTACTCTCTCGGAGCTATTACTCAATCCTTTGCCGGCCAACTAGGCACCCTCGAGCTAGCTACCTTCTCGGTTGAGAACGTTCTCATCGCGGGCTTCTCCTATGGTATCATGGTATAACATCTTCATCTTACCAACATTTTTGCTATTTGATGATATGTTAAGACTTCTTGTTGCAGTTTTTTTAATATACACAGGGTTGTTCTTAAGATGATCACTTGCAGGGGCATCTAATTTGAAGAGTCTGATCTTAATTAAGGGCCTAATTTCTTTTTAGTAGAGGGCCCTTAAATCTTTTTAGAAATAACTCTAGGATGATCCTGATTATACAGAGTTTTATTGTACCTATTTACGTGATCAATTTTGATGCATGTTGATGGATTTCGTGTTTCGTTATCAGCTAGGAATGGGAAGTGCCTTAGAGACACTATGTGGGCAAGCATTTGGGGCAGGACAAGAAGGCACGCTAGGAATTTACATGCAAAGATCATGGGTGATCCTCAATGCAACCGGTGTTATCCTAACCTTTTTTTACGTATTTGCTGCTCCGATTCTGAAGCTCATAGGTCAGGATCCGGAGATCTCAGAAGCTGCTGGAAAGTTCTCGATCCTCATGATTCCACAGCTGTTCGCGTATGCAATGAATTTCCCTGTTGCTAAGTTCTTGCAGGCTCAGAGCAAGGTCATGGTGATGGCAGCCATAGCAGCAGTTGCGCTAGTGCTCCATACGTTCTTCAGTTGGCTGGTGATGATTAGGGTGCGGTGGGGGATGGTGGGGGCTGCAGTGGTCTTAAATGCCTCGTGGTGGTTCATAGTGGTGGCTCAGATCGTCTATGTCCTTAGTGGCCGGTGTGGAGGGGCTTGGACCGGGTTCTCATCCAAGGCCTTTGTGAACCTATGGGGTTTTGTTAGGTTGTCCCTTGCTTCTGCTATAATGCTTTGGTAAGAATTTTTCAGCCTCCTATACCACACTATCACTTCACTTCGTCAGATTTTGTGGTTGATCAATTAAAAATGACATAAGAATATTTGATATAATATGTAATTTTATGATTGGTCAGTATCACGATGATGCATATTGTTTTTGTACAGATGATACTTTCGATTTAATCCCGTGTTAATTTGGGAGGTGCAGTTTAGAAGTGTGGTATTATGTGGCTCTGGTGCTGTTTGCTGGTTACCTGAAGAATGCAGAAGTGTCGGTTGATGCCTTGTCTATATGGTAAGTTGTTTCATTACTGATAACTTCGTGACAAAGCCAGCATTGTCCATCGTTAATTTGTCTTAGTGGAGCATAAAATTTCAGTAAAGAAGATGCTAGCAACCACTAACAAGATTGATTGTGAATCTGATTCCTGTAGGACTCTAATTATAGTATGTTTCTTTTATTCCCATAATCCCATCCCATGTCACCATTCAGAATATTTCCTGTATTTTTTTCGCAATGCCAAAAGGTTAGGGAAATGGCAGGTTCGTTTTGCTTTGGTTCGGCTAACCAGTTTCAAACTCAAGTTTTGGATGAAATTGTTTTACCTGTTCAGCTGTTCTAAATCTAAACACAGTTATTCGGTTTTACATATTAGATATACAATCACCTGTGTTTGTGTAGTAGTGAACAAATTCACAGCATGTGAAACTGTTTCATTACACCGACTAGATTCTCTTACGATTGAATTGATGGACTGGATTAAAGCACAACGATCGTGAAAACTTCATGGATCTTCAAATGAGTTATTTCCCTTTTACTACCTGGTCCTTAGTCAAATATGTTGCTGATGAACTTTGATCTGCAGCATAAATCTACTGGGTTGGACAATGATGGTAGCACTCGGATTTAATGCAGCTGTAAGGTTTGGCTCTTAACCACCCACTAAACAACCTTTCATTGTTTCTTTTTCCGAGATCAGAACGAATTTTTCGTTTTGCTCATTCTTTAACCTTAGATTCAATCCCTCATAAGAACTATTGAATGAATGCAAAGTCTTGCATGAACTAGAGTCCATACAATGGACCAAGTAGGAGTCGCCCCTCTAAAACGTAAGAATTACCTCTCTAAAGCATAAGAGGTCTATTGCAAATCCATACAAATTAAAACCTACTCTTAAATGAATTGTGCATTTTACAGCGTGAGGGTGTCAAATGAACTCGGAGCAGCGCATCCTCAAGCAGCTAAGTTCTCTGTTATAGTGGCTGTCGTGACTTCATTCATGATAGGCTTGCTTCTCTCAATCATCCTCCTAATCCTTAGAAGCTGGTACCCCTCGCTATTTAGCAGCAGCAAAGAAGTGCAGGAGCTTGTGTATCAACTCACCCCTCTGCTTGCGCTAACCATTGTTATTGACAATATTCAACCTGTTCTTTCAGGTAATTCTTTCAATAAAACTATTAACCAATGCTAATGTTATCTTCTTAAGAGAAAATGATACTCACTAGTTACTTTTAAACACTGATACATCTTAGTTGGGCTTGCCTGACTTGACACACGCAACAGATCGTTTTGACACTCTCAACTTTGTCATAAGCAAAAGATACAGCAGTACAACCATATATGCCACGTTGTAATCTCTATTGTATTGTTTCTGTTAGATCATAGTATAAACCATGATGACTCTTTGATGATAGGTGTGGCAATAGGAGCAGGGTGGCAAGGTCTTGTGGCCTATGTAAACATTGGGTGCTACTATTTGTTTGGGATTCCTTTGGGACTTGTATTGGGTTGCAAGCTCCACATGGGTGTTAAGGTATGTTCTTCGTAGTTCCTATGCTTTCAAAATTGCAGTTTAACAGTTGATCCCAGTCTTTCATTCTGTACTGTCTTAATCTCAACCGTTCATTAAAGAACTCAGTTACGAACGAATTCTTGCAATTTGACTGGTATAACTCTGCATTACTTTTCTCAATCCAACATGAACTAATTTTGCAGGGAATTTGGTACGGATTGATAGCCGGGACATCAGTTCAGACCCTTGTACTGATTGCAATGATCTACCGAACCAGCTGGAATAAAGAGGTAAAACAAGATAACATCATGCTTTTATGAAGCAAATAATCAGTACAAATCAAACTTAAGAAGTTAAAATGGTGCAGGCTTCCATTGCTGGGGATAGAATAAGACAATGGGGAGGGCCTAAAGACGACGAGAACAATGTCGAAATGTCATGATTGCAGAAGTGGATACTCTTTCGAGGATCTTATAACCTAACCGCATAGTACTACATCACTACTAAGCTGCTTCAGTAGCATTCATAGATATCATTATTGTTAACAGATTCAACCAGATGCAACGCTATACTAATCCATGATTAAAAGCTAGATGAGAGCCTTAATTTTAACATTCGTCAAGCATGTACACAATTCAATTAATCAAGCAGCGTTCAACCAAGAGAAGACTATCAGAATGCAAAAGTGTGACGTGACATACTTTAGTGATGCAACACAACTTATTTCTCAACTCAATAAGATGCGCAGTCTCCAGCTAGAACAAACAGTTTGAGCAGAACACAAATGGCAATTTACAAACAAAATTTTCTCCAAGACAGTACTTCCTTTTTCCCGGTACTATATCCATAGCTGTAGTTGTGGCTTATACATGATTACTATGTAATGCCTGCTGTAATGCAACCTAATTTTTGCAACTAATTCTTCAGCATGTTCACCCAAATAACATTAAACCACAGTTTGTCAACAACCTTCAGAAATTGAGGAACAACCTGATGAACAAAGCAAATCTCGCACTAATGACCCACGACTCCACGAGTTTAGTTACTTGCAAGAACATTTAGAATGTTTAGGATGATGATGTTCGCTAAAATTGCGAGAATATTCGGAATGTCAAGGATAATGATGCAAGTAACTTCCACTAGAACGTTGCTTATCCACACCAAAAGGGTACCTAAAAGAAATGGCATTCCAACAGATTTCCTGAAGTCCTTTACAAGCCTCCATGAGAATTATGACTGATAACAAACAAAGTTCAACCAATAGAAATGCCATAACGTATCGACAGTATGGAACTGAAGGTAGAGCACAATACCTAATTAAAAGGGGCTCAAAATCACTCAGATTTGTGAATAAGTTGACCACACCACCCCCCTCAATCCCCTCCCTCAGCTCCCACAGAAACAGAAGGAAAACAAAGGGCTTGACAAGCCAAGCTCACTGCAGGCCTAGCTGCACGCCAGTACATAAGCCAAGCCCCGACAAATCAATTCACCACCATTTTGAGCTAGTAGCATGGTGACACCAAACAAAAACTGACTGCCTTCTGGTAGAGGAAGTGATCTCTTTCCGTCACAACAGAAGACATCGCAGAAAAGGATCTTGAACATGGGATAAACTCACAGAAACTGCAAGAGAAGGCCTTCCAATGCAGCCACAACCCCATATACAAATTCATCACATAAGTGTTAAATAAGGTTCAAACACTCAAGAGGCAGAGCTAACAATTGGCTTTCAAAGTCTGCTTCATCAAGTAATAAAGACCATAACAGGACAGCAACATCATCCTTTAAATATATTCAATAACCCAACACCGTTTTCATCTCATTGCTTTCACATACACAAACAAAGGCAAAATCTTTTTTCTGATCAGTCACAAGAAGCTACAAACAAAAGGCAAGTACCAATCTATAATGCACAAATCATTGATATAGATATCAGTAAACTCTCATAATGAACATCATAAGTACTTAATACTAATCAAAGCCAAGCCAAACAAAATGGGAGCATTATGAACTCCAAATGCAAGCAAATGTAACTAATTCCACATAACAGACTGATCAGCTAAAATTCAACTTATGAAGAAACAAACTACTGACCATATTGAATCTCACTTCCCATTAAAAATCACACATCAAACTCAAAGAATTGACAAATTTCTCACCAAAACAACAATCCAATTAAATATTCAATCAAGCTACTCTTGAACACCCTAAGCACAACCACACCCCATAACATGTCAAAATTTTCATCAAACAAAGAAATCATAAGGATAGGCTAAAATTATCATCATTGATCCATAATAAATGTGATCATCATAACATAAATCTAAAGACATACTTATATCTCAATATTATATCTCCGAAAATGAGAAGACTCAAAATCAGGACCCAAATCCCTTCTTTCTTTATAGAATAACACTAATAATAACATTAATCAAAACTCAAATCCCAAAACCCTAAGCAGTAAGAACAACAGCACCACCACCTTCCTTAATCTTCCTCTCGGCAATCTTACTAACCAACTTAGCCCTCACCACAACCGGCTGACTCGGCAACACACCTTTACCCAGAACCTTAAAATACCCGTGTTGCGTCACATCAATCACCGGCGCTTTCCCTTCCTTAGCTGCCTTGTCCTTGGCCTCTTGAGGGAGAAGAGACCAGAGCTTGTCGATGTTGACAATGGGGCAGTAGAACTTGTTACGGAGCTTGTGGAAGTAACGCATACCGACCTTGCCGAAGTAACCGGGATGGTACTTGTCGAACAGGATCCGGTGGTGGTGCATACCTCCGGCGTTACCGCGACCACCGGGATGCTTGCGGTGCTTGCCGATACGGCCGTGCCCGGCGCTGACATGGCCTCTCTTCTTCCTGTTCTTCTTGAACCGTGTCGTCATTTTTGATCGATGTCTCGCTCTCTCTCTCACTTGGGATGAGGAGGCGGTGGGGGGAGTAGGGTTTTGGGGGATTTATGGTGGGAGAAATGGAGGATTTTGCGGGAGGGACAGTTGAGTTTGTTGTTTTGACGATCTTGTCCTTGTGGGTGTTTTTGTTGTTGGGGTGTTTTGTGACTGGGCTTGATGTAATGTGGCCTGGGAGGTCAGGCCCATTTTGTAGGTTTTTTTTTTTTTTTTTTTTNTTTCTATTTCTCTATATTTTGTATCAAATTATTAGTTGCACCCAGGTCCAACTGACATGCTGCACCTAACGGTGTGTAAATCACACGTGTCGGTGGCCGGTGCACCTATACACTGGGGTTTATGATGCACACACGATGAGTAATGTCCTTACGTGCACCCAATTGCAACAAATAACGACTTTGATATACAAATTAGGACCTAGAGGACAAAGAGGGCACAATTGGATGCTCTCATATGATTTCTAGAGTTCCAACTAATTGGCGAAGTCTTTAACCAATTAGGAGTATTTAACACAGTTGTAGGAATGATCATCCGGAGTCCTCTAACAAGTTAGTTGATTGGGATATTTCAAATTAGTTAGGCTCATCCTTAATAAAAGGACAAAAAACGAAAAGAGAGAGAGAGAGAGAGAGAGAGAGAGAGATTGGAAAATATGTTGGTCACTCTCATCACAACCCGAAAAGCCTTGTGCCTTCTCCTTCTATGAAACCCACATTCACCTTCACCACATTTTTCAGCATCATATAGATCATCTTTTGTTTATCTGTAGACCTTGCTTAACTGCTTGTTTCGGGTCCTTGAAGTTGCCAGTGGTTCGTTTCCCATTTTATCATCTTCATCATCGTTGTGATTAGGCTCAAAGTATAACATAACACTAACCTGTATAGTTTAGTTTGGTAGTCAGTCTCTACACCAAATATTTGACAATTGTTTTAGTTTACTTTCAGCAACGGTGAAAGAAACACCATCCTCTGCGAGTTTTGTTTCGTGCTAGGTTATAGACAATGTCAAAAAATATACTCCTATTGAAGAAGCATCGTGTTACTAGCATATAAGAATCAAGGGTTACATGAAGAAGAGGCTTGAAAGGCTGAGCAGATCTCACATTAATCCCAAATACAGGGCTTTGTTGCTTTCTACCAGCATAGTATAATACACGACTAAATTCTGCACAAATTATATACCTATACATATACAATAGTCATAGAACCAAGAATAAGAAGACTTCCATTTGGACCAAACTTTGAATATGTGTGAGTGCGACTATCTCTGAAGGAAAAGTGCAGCACCAACCAAACCCAACCATAATGTTACAGCTGCCCAAAAGGCGTTGTTATTCTCGAAGCCAACAGGGGGCTTCCACTTCAATAAGTCCCCTATATTGTCGGATGATGAGAGCTGATTGGTAGTTGAACCGCTAGGCATTTGAGGCCTGTCCTTTTCCTTGTCAGTCCAAGTCGATGCATAGCTGTAACAGACATTGAAATTCATCAGCTCAAAGTTCTGGTCAATCTGAATAAATGACTTTAAATCGTGAGCACATGGAACACATAAATGTACCAAAATACGGCTAATGTAAAGCTCCAAAGAACCTGAAATTCCTCAAATGTCTGTTGTGCTTGACGTTCATCTATGTTAAGCATCAGTTTCAAATTCTTAATTTTATTTCCAGGGTACAGAATTCAACAAAAGCCACTCCCCAAATTCATGTTCGCCTACATCACAATCACACTATCAGGAGCAGTATCCATGACTCACCTTCATGGATGTCTTGTTAAACATACAGGTGCCCTTCGAGGCCCATGCCTCATACGGATGATGTTAGCAACACAACCGAAAGCAAAGAGCTCAAATTGACAATTCAATGGAGTTTATATCATAATCTTATATGTGAATCACAACAATTAATAGTTTACATCAAAGAGACTTGTCTTCAGTGTCTAAATGACCTCCCCTCCACCCCAATGGACCAACATCCCCTAGCTCAAAACTTCATTGGCCACCACCTAAGCCCTTAACAGACACATGCCACAACAATTTACCCCGAAATGTTAGTGTAGCAAGTACTACCATGAACAATGCCGAAAGTATACAACCATAATAAACAAAGGATGAGATGTATCCCCATATATCAGAAATAATCTATTCTCAGTTAAATGGGGTCCAGATACTGAGTATTGAGACTTGAGGATCACCTGTCATAACTTGAACCAATTAATGGAATTGTCACCATCTCATCCTGGGTTATCTTGATTTTAGGTGCTTGCATAATGTAGCGAAGCTCTGCAGCTTGTCGCCGAATGCTAATAACGGGATGCTTTTGTTCTAATTGTGTGTAAAGGGCAATGCAATCTGCATGGCGACTGTTGGCCTCATAAGCCATAGCAAGCCATATTTGTATCTGAAAGACGGGATTTGTAAAAATACTATCAGCGAAAACATATACATATTCACTCACCACAGCATGCCAACAAACATCTTTTATCATTTGCTAGGAATCAAAACTGACCTCACCACCAAAGAGCGTGGGTCTTGGAATGATTGTCAGTGCGGCTTCTAGAAACTCAATGGACCGTCCATACATACCCCTACCATAAGCCTTCTGACCAAGATCAAACATCAATTTGGCAGTTGCTCTCCTTTCAGCTTGCTCTTTTGCCACCTACAAATCATACAAAAATGAAAGAAACTTGAATTAGCTAAAGGTCTAAAGCCAAATCATAAAATTAGTTATACAATAGGAATAAAGCAACCAAATCCATCAAAACTACAGAGAAATGCCACTTTATTTAATACCCTGAACTACAATATCTTTAAAATCTAATCCTCTACATATGTAACTCTAGTCCTCATCATTGCGGCTATCTAGCTTAGCAATCTTTTGCCCCTTCACCTCACTGATTGATTAGTGCTTTCATTGAGTTCTGTGAAGTCTCCGGATTATTGCCTACAAATGCTAAGCTTGGTTACACATTTTCTTGAAACAATACTCAAATGCACGATTTAATGAGACTCAAGTTCCAGCACAGTAAACCTGTACTGTCTTCAGCTTCGCCACCATTTCTCACTCATCTAAAATCTACTCAAACCAAACTACTCGTATTCTTCTCAGGAGCTTTATCTCAGACAACTTAGAACTGAAGTGAACGAATAGTAATATGTGAGGGATAAAGTAAGTTGCGCAACTCAGCTGATTGCATAATAGGAAGATGAAATGTAACACACCCTTTGTTAGGTCCAACTTTTAACTACGTTCAGGTTCTTGAATTCAGACAAATACATCAAAATGTCTGAAATTCAACAAGTGATCACTTGTAAAAACAGCAGATAATCAATTAAAAGTAAGCCAATTCCAAAGTTCCAGAACAGAAAATCAAAACAAAACTATGATAACAGCATAACTGCATAACCCAGTATCATCAATCAACTAAACTTCACAAAATTCAAGAAATCACAGAAAAACGCAAAATTGAATAATATATAACCTTTTCAAGCTCCTTCCTAACCCTCATCTTCTTCTCCTCCTCACTCTCTTCAACCCCAACATCTTCTGTTTCCTCTTCATCAAAAACCTTACCCTGCAACTCCTCGGCCTTCATCTCCAACTCCCGAAACTCCTCCATCTCCTTCACTCTCTTCCTCATCTCCGCTTCCCAATTGAACTCCCTCTCCACAACCTCATCCTCATCCTCCTCTTCTCCATTCCCTTTCCCATTCCCTCCTCCATTGCCGTTACGTTCCGGTTCAAGATTCGTCTTGGAGAACTTCACCTTCACCTTCACTCTCTGATTATGATGTTGACTGCGATTCTCCCCTTCGAATTCCCCGCCAAATACAGGAGAAGGAGAAGCTTCTTTCTCTCTCCTCGGCAAGCTCAAGCTGAGCACGATGTCGAATGGGAGTAGCCGGAGCTTCCGGTCGGAGATTATCTTCGCCGGCGAGGTTAGGTCGATAGGTAGGGTTAGGTTTCCGAGCGCCGCCGCCATAGTCACCGGCGATCCCATTGAAGAGAGAGAAGCAGGGGAGAAGAAAGAGAATGGTCGTAAAGAGAAGAGTAAGAGAGGAGGAGAGAGAGAGGAGGAGAATTCAGGTGAGTGAGAAGCTTGGAGATTTTTATGGTGGGAGTGGGATTCAAAAGACGATAATGCCCTTGCGTGAGAGACAGACTAACAGTGGTAGACCGGTAGCGATGAAGTGGAAATAAGTGGTTTGAGAAGGGTATTATGGTCAATATGTGTTTACAGTTACGTGGCGCGATGTGAGGCGGCTGCGTGTGGCAGGGACTGCTCGGGAGTTTGGTTAGGTGCTCAAGGGAAGGATTAAACGAACTACATTCAAGTCACGGCAGCTAACACGACGTCGTTTTATGTGGTTAACGTTAAGTTCCCTGCCTTTTCTTTTTCCATTTGATTTCTCTTTTAGGCCTACGAAAAGTGTTTGATTCTAACAAGTTCAATGAATTGTTGAGAGCTCCATTGAAAAAAAAAAATCAAAAATTCGATATGATTAAACTGAAGAATGATAGGTTGACTCATTGGGTGGACAATCTACTAGCTTATTTGGACCTATTATCTAATAGGTCAAACTAATTATTTTCCTAGAAAACATAAAAGTATAATGAAAGGCTAACGACATAGTATTTGATAGTGGGGATCCTATGTCTTATTCTATATACCACATTCATGTCACAACAAAATGTTGACCTGTGCATTTGTCATGTATCCCAATTACTTGTTCAATATAGTGAGATGGGAGATGACACTTGTAGTGGGACAAACGGTTCTCACTACGTATCTGATTATGGTCAAGTATACTAATTCTACAACATCATAAAAACCAAGCAAACTCACTATATAATAAAAACATGTTTGGTCACCTTCTCTGATTGCATTTATTGTGTCCTTTTATGTATCGTACTTCCTCATACATGGATCTTTCTGCACTTCCATAATGGAAAATGCAACATCAATGCAATAATCACCCTTCCTAACATCTGCAATTGCATATTCATTCTTAGTGTCGTCATTCTCATGTTTGGTTGAATTACTCCATTTCTTTATTTAGCATTTCACACTGGACGCAAAATCCGCAATAATCGTTGATAGACTCGCAAGCGCACGAGAATATCGGAGTAGTAAAATATCGATCCTCAAGGACTCTATGTTAAGCACTAG
>BSSO01000908.1:0-27482 GCA_030267885.1 Mesembryanthemum crystallinum
GCCCCACCCCCTCCCCTGCCTTGCTTTGCTGGAGTCGCCCCGCAGCTCATTACCAATCTCTTTGCCTTTCTTCCCCCTCGCCCTTGTAGAGAGGAAGAATTTTAGCTAATTCAGCTAATAAGCACCCATGAGATCTGGGCGGAGGTCTTTGCTACATTGGTGGGTTGAATGGAGAAGTTTGCCTTCCTTTCCCTTATCAACAGCGGTGCAAGCTAGGAAAGGCCCCACCCCTCCGTTTCCCAGTCCCCTCCCCTGCCTGCAGGAGGGCGCCAGGGCGGTATGGCAACTACGGCATTCCTGCTGGAGGGCAGTGTGGGCTTGGGGGGCTGGGGTGAGGGGGTTATGCTGGGCAGGGGAGGGGAGGAGTGGGTTGTGCTGGGCAAGGGANGGGGAGAGGGTGTTTAAGTTGAGATTACAGGGTCCGTCTACCCTGTGTTTTGTAAAACTCATCCTGCATTTAGCACTTCCCTATAATGAAGGTTTATCTAGACTTCATGCTTACTCAGTTCCTCTTAAGTCACTATAGGGAGTATTAGTTTGATCTTTGAATTCATTATTGAGTTGACATCATTATGTCATGTTATTTACTTGAAGATGAGTATTCATATTGTAATTTGGTCTTGTTATTTATGACAATCTTGTCTTTCCTGGGGTTAAAAAATTGCAAGTTGTTGTTCATGTCTGAATCTGATTATTTATGTTTGATGTATGTTCTTTATATGGTCTTTCTTGTGTCGCTGAATACCACATTAGCATTTGATATTTACCAATCCAATCTTCTTGACAGTGAAAAATTGCGGGCATCAAGAACAGCGATATCAGATGCTGACATCACAAGTGAATATACACTCGGTGTAGCTGGACAGCCATTCGCGTTTTCCCAGTGCCAGAATAAAGTAACCCTTGCCGAGGCCTCTGCCCTGACCGGTGACATTTCTCAGGTTGAGGAGTTCATCAGACTTCATGTAAAGCCTTGAATATACACTATTCTCGTTTCCTTTTGCTCTTTTTTTAGGGGTTGCTGAAGAGAGGCTAGAGAATGTCTTTAGATCTGGGAAATTTTCGGAACGAATTACATTCTGCTGGTAGATTCTGTCATTGATGACGGGGAACTTGTAGAACTAATGATAGATGATTCCCGGATTGATGCAGAAATGTAGGGTTTCCTTGAATTTTAAGTTTTTATCTATTAATTATCCGTTATAAATCTCCCTGTTGTAGTTGAGGTTTTGCATCAAATTGAATTGCTGAGAATATGAATGCGATTGAACTTGTTTAAGAAGCTCGAGAAGCCAACATGAGCCAGACCTGTAGTACATTTCAGGCTAGAAGCTCAGAGTTATCAGTTATGGCATTGCACCAACAGTTGTTGGTAGCGATGGTGGTGAATTTCTTCTTTTGTTCCATCTCAGGTCGTGTTGATAGAAAATATTTTTCAGAAAATATTTTATGTTGAAAGTTGAACTGTTTACATTTTCCTGGAAAATATTTGTCAGCCCAATGACCCCAATCGAACATTTTGAGTTTTTCTTTTTCCTTGAGGTTGAGCCAGTCCAAGCTTAAATGTCCTGATGTCCACCCTTTACAACCCCAAGTAGGAAGTTGCAGGACCTCGAATGTGAACCCAAGGCTGGCCGTTGGCCGGTACACCGGACACTAGACTCCAATCGAGCTATTGCTAGTGATGAGTTTTTTTAGTGGTCGTCTTGTTGACAAGATAAAGAAATTTTTAATTTCCTGAAAGTAGGAACTTGGTATGTTGTTTGATTAACGAAATTTATGTTGTCAACTAAAAAACTTTGTGCACTGTCCATGGAGTTCCAATTTTTAGAAAATACTTACTTCCTGTATTGAATCAAACGACCACTTGTACTTTTACTCTGTATGATTGAGTTGTACACTTTATTTTTCACCATCTTGTTGATCACATTTGATTCTCATTCCTCGTTCTGCTTCACCTTTTCTTAATCCTCATTTTTCGGCCTTTAATCGAGCGATAATCACTAAATTATCAAACTCACATAACATCCTCCATTTTTTTTTTTTCTAGCTGCAATTGCCAAACCTACACATTAGACTCAATTGAATGGATACTTTAGTTAGCTCAAGCTATTTATTACTATTCCTTATAACAGAACCAGAAACCAGACACTCAACTGCTTCATTTGATGCTTCAGACATTGTACCCACATCATCTGTGTGAGCTTATAAAAATCAGGTCAATGACCTTTCTAGAATCTTCAAAAATGGTCCTGTTTGTTAAAGACATGTATGGACCCTCATGTACAAGCATGTAAAGCTGTCGGTGATGTTAATTTGACAGCACAGTTAAGTTACATGTTCATTTTGCTTTTCTTTTTTTTCTTTCTTCCTTCTCATGATCTGCAACTTTAATTTCACAAAGCTCAAACACCAATCTTCACCATCTTTTTCACCCATCTCTCTCACACTTGTAAAGCAGAAATTACAGACAAATATGGCCCATTTACCATCACTTTTTATCCCTTTGCATGGTCAGCAAAACATTTACATTTAACAATTCTTAATTTACCCAAGAGGAGTTTGGCCCACGGGTACAAGCTTTAATTTATACATCAGGTCACGGGTTCAAGCCTCCCGAGGAGACCCTACAAGAATTTATTCGCAAAATACCCGAGACCGTGCATTAAGAGGTGCAAATCCGAAACCGTGCGTTAAGAGGTGCCCTTTTGCCACGCCGAATGAGTAGGAAGTTCTTGCAGAAACAATAAATAAATAAAACACAATTCTTAATTTAGATTATGGTAGGGTTTTAAACTGTTTGACCCCTGTCAATTAGGCTTTTTTACCCACCTGATGATTTGAAAAAGGGTCTAATTACTAGTTAATTTGTAAGAATCTTAATTTGTCAGGTAAATTGAAAACATCATTGTATGATATACTGTTTGCATCACCTGCATATGGGTAAGGCTTTAGCCTTTAAATTTACAAAATTTGTAGTCAAAGAATCTAATTCTTCTGCTTTATTTCATCCACTTTAGCTATACTATTATTATTCTTTGCTTTTACTGATCCATAACAAGGAGCTTAAGGTCAGGAAATATTGAATATTTTGTGTCATATTTCACGTGCCAAAGCATGTAATCAAAACTTGCAATAATCTACTATCTGATTCCCTGAATTCAATGAGAAAAAGAGAAGAGAAAGAAACCATTTGTCGAGAATTCAAGTTCTTTTTCACTTCATCACAAAGTTTAGAAAGAAAGAGAGAGAAAAATACAGCAAAGTATAGAGAAATAATATCAGAAAGAAGTATATATATACTTTATAAAATTCCCTTTTATGTATATCTTTATACAAAACCTATATGATGGTAGATACACTGTCCCATTCTTTTGATTAAGAAATGGTTTTGTATGAACAACCTAAAGAATGATTTAGGTGTCTTAATCGCCACAACAGTGTATCTTACAACAAAACTTAATTGCCACTACTTCATTAACTTTGTGTACATATTCTGACCTGTATATATAGTTAGCTCTGAATGTCTACCTTTGTTTTTACTGTCGAACAACCAACGAAATCTTCGAATAAATCTGCTCAAAATCATGTAATCTTTCACCTTAATCTTCTGCTATGGACAAGTTTTCTTGCGTTGATCATTTGCAGCACTGGTAAGACTGAGGAAAATATCTTGACAAGGTAATATGCTTGAGTTTTATTATGAGGAAGAAGATGCCGTAACATGGGATGTGCATCACTGCCACTGCGGAATACCTACATACGCAAATTAACCAAAACTATCAAAATCAGGCATCATACAAACTGCCCCAAAAAACGCTTTCTTATTATACTATGTTACTCGAACTCTTCATTCAAATTTGAAGTACCTAAGGAAATCCTTGAATTTAGGTGTACCAAGGCATGACCTTTAATACCCAATAGACATTGCAAATGTCTATGTTTTTCGGGTTTTGGGCTTGGTACAAGTTGATTTGGTATAGGTCGGTTATCAGGTCAGGTCAATTATTGCCCATGCATACTCGTTTCTTGTTCCCAAGTCCAAGTAAAATAACTTTCACATTGATCTAGAAAGACAAAGGATCAAGATTCTTACCACAATGGAGAAAATGATGCAGACAAGTCCAAGAATGGATATGGCCACCTGTTTCATATTTTGGGAGGAAAAAGACCCATAATAGGATGATTAACACACATATACACAAAGCAAAGGCGAAAAAATTATATGAAGAAGCATTGTTAGTAGTTAGAACTCACCAAATGGATATACAAGCATGAAGGACCCACTGAAAAATGACATAGAAGGCTGTCCAAAGAACAAAATATGCAATCCGAAACCAAGGAAATCTCTGAAAGAGATAATTTGTTCAAATTGATTAGCAATCTTAATTAGAGAATTAATACAGTAAGGATGCAAGTAAGGAGATTTTACTCACCAAACAATTCAAAGCGGTATCACCGAGGAGGAAGACAAGGTTGATTGTGTGCATGTTTATCATGAACTGCCCATGAAAATCATACAGTTATACACCAAAAAAAGTAGTGTTTTCATAAGAACTGAATGCGATAACTAAGAGCTTCTAGTGCTTACAAAGTTGATATCATAGTTTTTCGTCGTAAGGAATGGTACCATAATGAACCAGAATACACAATCTGTGAGCATCACAGCCCCTGCATTCATCTGTTCTAGGAAAGAACAGGAGAAAAATTTACCAAAGTGGCAATTGAAATTTAGTCAAAACTCCATTAACCAGAATAAGAATCAATATGCAACCAATCCCCTGTTTTAGAAACAGAGCAATAAGCATAACTTCTTGTAATTGAAGCCAAATAAATACTTAAGCAAAATGTAACCTTCCTTGATCCTGTACCTGAAAAATTATTTGAAGCACATAGCCCCAGAATCCGGCCGTTGGGCGAACATCATCAGGTTGATGGAAGTTAAAAGCGCCCTTAGCTGCATGTGATGTTCCTCCAGTGGCATAAGGCAAATAACCACCTCTTTCTGAATCAATGTCGTCATTAGCAACCCGATCGCCACTGATTTGGTTGTGATACTCGTAACATCCATACATCGAGAGCACCGATCCTAGCTAGATTAAGCAAGAAAAACCAATTAGCAAAGCATTGCTAATGAAGACAACTAATGAGGCTCCACCATAAAAACAGGGGAAACATGGAAACAGGGGTGCAATTTGGATTACCTACCCCAAAATAGATGGTCACCAAAGTAAATGTCCACCTGCCAAACACAATAAAACAAAATTGAATCAGTTATTTGTCTTTGCAGCTCAAAGCTACCAAAGGTTTGAGTGTCATTTGAACCTATCAACATGATTTAACCAAATCCCAATTATATTTGAACCTCAAATAACCATTGATCACAAAGATCATCACAAACCCACTTAAAATATGGAGAAATTATGCTGAATTTAGTGCCATTTTGAGTGTAAATTGGGAAAATTCATGCAAAATCAAGGATGGGAAAAACTGAGAAAATGCTAACTTACTGAGTATAATAGTAGAAAATGGAGCCACCATCAACAACACCATTGACAATGAGGAGAATCAAAAGCACAAAAAACCCACAAACCCTGAATGCTAATAGCCAAGCAGGGTGCATTCCTTTAAGACAAGGCTTCCAAACTTCATCTGCATACAAAATCCCAGGATTTTCATCCTTGATTTGTGCTGTTTCTGAACCATTTTGAGCACCATTATTGTCATTATTGATTGGCCTTGATTTTCTAGGACCTTCATATCTTGATATGAGAAATGAGGCAAAAACCATGGAAAACACAACCCAAAGAGCACAGAGCAAAACCCTCCAATTCAGCCAATAGCTTGTGGTGGCTGTGTCACCTGTTGTCACTGGTTGCCAAGAAACTCTTGTTGTTGCTTCTAAAATACCCATTTTCCTTGTTTAGTGTTTAAGATGATGCAGGGGATTTTTTTTTCTGGGTCCTCTTTATGATGAATCTAAGGTGGAAACAAATTTATGTGGATTAGTCCAAAGACAAGGGAAGCAAAATCGAGAAAAATGAAAGATAAAAAAAATGAATCAATGATACTAATAGTGTAAGTTTTGAGAGGACCAAGAGAAAATCTGGGTTTTGGGTAGCTCACAACTCACAAGTGACACAAAATGATTTTTGAATGTGGTGATTGTGCTTTGATAATGGGGCAAATTGACTAAAACCCAAAAAAGAATCCCAACCAAAAAAAATGAAAAATCTTAGGGAAATGAAAACAAAATCAAAACACTCAGAGATTAATAGTAAAAAAATTGGGTGATTTTCAATGCCATGAAGGTGATTAGTACAAAAGCTTGAGACAAACATTCAACAGCTACACATAACCATGATTGGAGAAGAAAAGCTCTCGATAAACCCAGAAAACTTGCAAAACCCAGAAAAATTAGAGCTTATGAGCTTAATCATGAAAATGGTGGTGTTTCTTTTGTGATACTAGTATTATATAAGCTTTGTATAACACAAGTTCCATTAGCAAAAACAAAACCCCACAAAAATTTGTGGGGTTTTCATCTAAATGAGAGTATATATGATTCAATGTTCCAAAACCCACATTGGATTTTAGGAGTGTGAAACAGAGAGCAGAGATTCGAAACTTAAAGTGGGTATTTCTTTTATGGGCACTAAAAAGATGAAGCTATTTGCAATTGTTGCAAAACAAAACAAAATTTGGGGATATATTACCGTATAATACGCGGAACAACAAAAAAGAGGGGCACCAAAAAGCTCTAAATTGTAAGCAAAGGAAAGGTTTAGATACTTGCAAGAGAAAGCAACGCAAAGGTCGTGATGTGTACTGTGTGAGAAGAAGGAGATGCTTTACTTCTTTACTTTGGGTTTATATTACTACAAAAAAAACGAAATTTCAAACTGGATTGGAGGAAAGAGAAATTGGAGGGATGATATTGATATAGGAAGCTAAGGGTGGTAGACTGGTAGTTAAAGTGCTTTACAAGCTTCTTCTTCCTAATTCGGGTGCGTTCATTTTAACTGAAATTGAATGGAGGTGAACGGAAAGGAATTGAATTAACCGAATGAATAGTAGTTATATATGAGAGAAATAATTTGGAAAACATACAATTAGATTAGTTGCATAGTCAAATTGATCACCGGTGATTAAGCTGAATATTCACTAGTAAGCTAAGGTTATATTCACCTCGTGCTATTGTATTAAGCTTGCTAAACCTTGTTGATTTTGTTCAATATCCTTCATAATTATGCTATTTTTATTTATTTTTGGCTAAAGCCATTAAATATACGTTGATGAACACATCACAGATCTAAGTTTTGACTTGAACTAACAATTATCCGCGTTTGACAATATTACGCCTACAACTATATAAATATTGTACCATCTAACCTATTATTGTGTTCAGCACGAATGCAGTCCACTTAACTTATTTGCGAGCAAATGGATGGATCGTAAATGTTTACAATTGACACATAGATCATAGACCATTCAAAATGCGAAACCCGATCCTATGACACTCCTACCCATAACTCACCATGCAATACGTACATTAATCAAGATTATTAGTCCATTTCCTTTTGTTTTGTTTTTGTTTTTTTGCTAATCAAACAAGTTTATTGATTTGAACCGACGGATTAACCCTGTTTAATCACCGATCACGAGTAAGGTGATTGCCGGTGGTGGTGTACATGACAATGTGCTTGGAGCACAAGCTTCACCTTATATTACAACGCGCATTCCCCAACAAAAAACCAGAATAATTAATTAAACATGCAAATATATGCAAATGTTATTGTTATTGTTAACAAACACCAACATAAAACAGTACACTCATCTCTTGTCACAATCTACATATGTCCCATGCAATTATAATACTCTTTTTCTCTCCTCAAACATATGCAACATATATGCAATATGTCTTGTCACTTTTTTCAATTTTTTCTTTCTTTCTTTCTTATTAAGATTAGCAGCCTTTATTTAAAAGAGAACCAAACAGGGAAGAGAGAGAAACAATATGCTGTTTTCCATTTGGATTTTGTCTTAAAAGGGAGGCTTGATAAGATGCTTTCACAATATAATTACTAGTAATTAAATTAAATATAATAAAAAAAAATGAAAAAGGTTATTATGATTATGAAGAGTGCCCACAAATCACAATAAAGCAAGGGCAAAGCCTGACAAATGCATTATCATAAATTGGCAAACTTCATCAAATTTGGTCAAATGTTTAGAAATTCTTTAGACCATCTAACTAAGACTTTGCAGCAGCAATAGCTATAAATGCATCAAATGGATCAATCAGACAATTATTTAATAATTTTTAAAATAAAAGTAAAATAAATTAATATTGGGTAATGAATGCAACTTTATAAACTGATTCTATATGCTTATCATAGAAATAGATCATCATAGATCACAAAAGCATTGATAGAGGACCCTACATTTATTTATTGAGATTCTACTCCATTATGGGTTAGTTAGTTTGATCATCATCAGATCAGTTAAAATTTGGATCCAAAGGTGGGGATTGGGCTGTTACAAAGAAAAAGTGACAGCTGATTCCTTTTTGATGCTAAGGAGAGGTCAGATTATCATGTGGTCAAGGTCAGGCCTCTTGTGAGCAGACAGCTAGGTAAGCTAGGTGTAAGAGAGAGATAGTACCTCCAGCTCCATGGCAGCTCCCTGGCTCATGCATGCTATGGGGGCTGGGCATAAAGCCTTAAACCATGCATGTTATGTACTTTTCATAAATAGAGAATTTTTTTTTTTTTTTTTGGCTCTCATTTACAAACAAAATAAATAAATAAATTTGTTTAGAACACAACTCATCACTATTAATATCCTTCTGGCTAGGTCATAGGAGTACCTAGCTAGCTAGCTCAAAAGATCCACAAGCAAAAATGAGAGTTGTTCTTGAGTCCACACTTGAAGTCATTTCTTAGAGTATTATGTATACGTCGAGTTACCTAAGTGAAATATGCTTAAGATCTCAAGTCACCAGAATGAAATTTTTCCCTATATTTTTAACATTTTTCCAAATTTACCCACATAAAAAAAGAAATAAAATTTCAAGTGGTGCTTGAGTCCCCACTTGAAGTCGCTACATCCGCCACTAAGACTCTGTGAGGGTTTTATCTAAAGTGGGCATAAATACTATTACTATTTCATCATTTCCAATTTACAAGTAACGACTAAAACGATAGTGCAAATAAATGTCAACTCCACCTTGTGAACTCATAGCTAGTAAGCAAGTGGGTTGATTGGACATATAATATGTACATACCAAAACTCACCAATCATATATACCATTCTCTATATATATATAATCACATTACTCAAAATAATTAGATGATTATGCGTAAAGGAAATAAAACGTGAACTACAAGTACAAGGTTAGACCATATATATCTATGTTGCGTTGTCTATGTTTTGTAAAATCCCATGCAATGTGTACGTAAATGTCGTGGTCTAACTCCTTATAAATTAGGTTATGGTGGTTATTGGATGATCAATCAGTTTGTAACTGTCGTCTTCCACAATTTTGTTGCTTGTCTTCTCTTACAAGCAACAAAGAGACCAAAGCTTTTTAAAAATATGAGGAAAAAAAAAAATGGTAACATATAAAGCTAAGTAATAGAGTTTCTTATAAAGGAAGTATGCAATAGACTCTTGGATAATGTCCACCCCAATGTTGATGGAATTGACATTTGCGAGGTGGGTCCACGATGTGTGAATTTTGGTAGAACAATGTGAATGATTTTGGTTAGTTTCTTGTCGAATTTATTTATATCCTCATAATTGTTAAAAAGTTTAAGATTATTTTCAATTTAATAGACCGTTTTTGTTGATGTACGGCTGGATTCAGAAGTAATTCTTGAATTAGGTTGGAATGAAAAGTATTATGTATTATAATTTAATACTGTAATTACTACTAGTTACTAGTTATATTTGTAATAAAAATTTTAAGTAAATGTCAATTATGCAAGGTAAATTATTGATTTTCTTCAGATTGGTAGGCTAAGGAGGAGTTCACCATAACTTATTATTGAACCACGAGTAAATCTGATAATATAATACAAATTATAAATTATTTTAACAGGTCAAATACCTCTTAGATTATTTTCTTATTCACTTGCTAGAATTGCGTGTTTTATGTGTGAAAAGACCGCTAACAACAATAATGTTACTTTCAACCTTTGCTCATTCTTCCAATAAAAGCTACAGTATATATACATATAGTTTTGAAAAAGACATCAATTAAGCTAATTTAGCCAAGAGAATGCTATTTCCATGTGACTATATGGTAAAATATGGGCAAGGCAGGCGTGAATCAACCTACCACAAACAAAAACAACCTCAACTGCCTTAAGTAATCATGTTGTATTCCACTTCAATTTCAACAGCATTTTTGTATTTAAAAAAAAAAAGACATTATTTTTTTGGTTCGGATCAATAATATATACTTCTAAGGCTTCAACTCGGCTGGGACTTGGGAGGAGACAAATATTCATGCAAAAAACATAAGAAAGAAATTAGATAACATAGTAAAACATACTGCGTACCTTTCATGCTTATTTGAGCCAATTATCGGCATCCAAAATAAAATAAAATTTACCAAATTTTGGGATATAGAAAAATAAAATTTCAACATATATATAAGAATAGAAAAGCATTGGCCTTCCTTTTATGCATGCAAAAGACAAGGGTCAGGTATGAAATTTGTGTATGGGTAACATTGTATGTATGGTATGCTTAATGCAACAATAACCAGAAAAATGGTCATGCAAGCAACATTGTATTTTGACATGTTTGTAACCACTTGTCTTCCCTATTTTCGGGAATTCAGATGGTACTTAATCCGTGTTAGAAAGTAAGCACGAGGAAAATTTTGCATGAGAACTAAAGGGATGATGCAAGGAAAAGATCACAAGAACTTTTATGAAGCGGCCGTATAAATGATGCCTGGTATTTAAAAGAAAAAGAAAAGGTGGTATTTGTTACTAGACGTCTAGATCAAGTATCGAAAGTACAACTTTTTCTTCTTCCAAGTACCAGCCTTATGTATGAGACCACCTCATACAAGAATAATTGGGAAAAGATTTAACAATATTTGCCGTTAGCGTACGTTACAAGTTTTAAAGTGAATGAATTACCGAAGAGGTGTTGGCCCACTGGTAAATAAGCTTTGGCTTATACACCAGGTCATGGGTTCGAGCCTCCTGGGGAGCACCTACACGAATTTAAAATTCGTGGAATATCCGAGGCCATGCATTAGGAGGTGCCCTTTAGCCACGCCCAAGAAGGAAGTTCCTCCTTACCGACACCAAAAAAAAGAAAGTGAATGAATTAATAGATGCTATAGTGATTAAGAGAATCCTTCAACCTATAATTACTATCAACCTCGTGTTTTAAAATTAGTAATAGAAAAAAGGGGAAAAAAGAAGAAAATAAACAAACCCACTTCAACAGTCGTTGGTATCCTTGTTGATTTTCAAGAATCCTACTCTATTGCTTTAACCCCAGGATTTCCTGATAGGAAAAGGTTGGTTTAATCCAGTTCTGGGCCTTCATCCCTAGTTGGGTTAGGTTGAAACTGCTTCCAAATTGGGCCAACCCGTTCTGGGTTGGACGTAGATTAGCTTACAGGCAACAAGCCCAAACAGATTAAGGTTAGGTTTAGTTTCTAAAATAATGAGTTTTTCCTTCACAAATCTACGGAGTATCTCTTTCTCCTCCCTCATTCACTGTTCTTGTCCATATGAGTTTCTAAGAAACCAAAATGGGTTAGAAATAAAAACTGTAAAATAGAGCTTCTATTTTTGGTCCAGTCTAGTTTTTTTTGAAACTCTTGGAGGAGGAAGAAGTGAAGGAGGATAGAGATTTGTGAAGAAGAAACTAAAAATGGTAAAAACTAATTGTCCATTTTCATAGAGCTTGGAATTTATTTATTTTTTATGGAAAAAGAAATTCACAATTTTCTACCATTCCTTCAGTTTTAGATTGAAAAACAGGTGACAGCCTTGTGATTCCAAAAAATCCTTTGGGGGGNCACGCTCACTGTAGTACATACATACTGATATTACATACAAACAAAGCAATACATACACAAGAAGAAGACTATAAACAATTTCTGGAACTTTTGGTTCACCTATACTGACTTTGCTAATTAAGAAAGTAATATGTTTAGTCCTTTTAGCGCCAACCTCTAATGCAACCATCTCCGAGGAGTCGCGTCATAAGACGTCAAGACTAACTGTGGTGCTTCCACAAATCCTTATTAGCACCTAAAGCCCAAAGGTTTCGTAGTTCAAGTTCTCAAAAAGGATTGATTTCATCATCGAGTGTGGAAAGGGAAAAGGGGGCAATGGCTACATTGAATGTCCTTGATCCTACTTTATCAATGTGTTTCATCTCAAAATCACCTTCCTGCAAACAGAATCGCAAACACAAGTGATGAAACATTAGCTCCTTGTATACTTAACCATGATATTAATATGCAATAGCCATACATGATAATGTAACTCAGAATTCACCATTTGAAAGTCACTACCAACCTTCATATTTTATGAAGATGTTGGTTTCATGTTCAAATTAGGATGTAGATGCCCAAGTTACAGACTTTTCAACCATCAGGGGCATATACTCGGTAATAAAGCCCTCACTTGATCCTCGAATTGCTTCCCCTTCCCCACTCCACAACACATCCAATAAAGGAAAAACAAAATCACGATTTTCTGGCACAAAGTTTGGTGCTTTCACTGCCTAAGATGTTGCCAGAGTCCAGCAATAGAGTGAAGACAGGTTGCCATTTGTAAGCCACCAAATTGCCACACGTTACACAGAAAGAAGAACCCGATTGTTGATCACACTTCAGAATTCAAAGTGTGTCGATCCTCTGATGCGCGGGAATTCTCGTGAAAGCCACGTTTCTTGTTTTGAAATCTTGGAAAGTAGGAAACTCGAGGGAAACCTTTTTATAATATGACAACAAGTACCTCTCTCTTATGGACCTCTAATCTCAAAGTTATCTTTATTTTCTGGCACTCTTTAAATGTTGCACAAGTTGCTTTAAAAAAAACTCCTTTATTCTATATTATTGTTAAGAATAGTATAATTTTAGGTTTTTAAGCAAAAGTACATATGAAAATCCTCTCCCCTTTTACATTTCCACGTTTCCTAACTTTTTGAGAAATGACGTTTCAAGTTTCCCGTTTCCGTTTCCATGCAACACAGTGTCCATCTATAAAGCATGTAAACAGAACTAGAAAAAGAAGCCAACGACGATCAACAGAATGGAGAAATTTCATATATTGGTGTATAAGGAATGAGATAAGGAGCAAAGATCTCACCATTCTTCCACTTGAAGTGGTTAATGGACATGCAGACGAGTATTCAAAGCCAGTCTTTGGAAGTATTACTGGCTGTTCTCCAATAACTCCAATGCCCCTGCAAGCAAAAGAAGTTGCAACAAAAGAATGAGGGATGGTTTTAACAGTTTAGAGCAAGCCCAATGGAAACTGATTCACAGTTTAGAAAGCTCTCAAACATGAGAAGAAGCAACTCACCAGACATTCTCAGTTTTCCCATTGGCATCAGTTATGATCCAATGCCGCCTCAAGAGTTGTACTGGACGATCTGAATTGTTGGTTATCCTAATCCTATATGCATAAAAGTACTGCCCTTTTGAAGGCTGACTACGTCCCTCAATATACACACTCCTAACTTGAACGCGGACACCCTGAAATATAGAAAGCTAATAATCAGGGATTCGTTTGCATATGAGTTTCGTGAGGTTTGTTTGAAGGTAACACAATTGAAAGAACCATAAACAAGCATTTTGTCTCTCAAAATCAACAACATATTGAAATTGTTCTGGCATGTTTATGGTGAAAGGAACAATATTGAGGCAACATGAATGTATTCCAGGGCATATGTAACTGATACTAGTTTCCCTTAAATGGAACTGGAACAGTAAATATTCACCAGGGCAGCATGCACAAAGTAACACCCTTCCCAACTAAACTGAAATGGAAAAGGTCACAGAAGGGAGAGGTCTCGCATTCTGAAATTGTTCTGAGCTTTACACACAGCAGTTCAGAGGATAATTTTTTCATAGTTCGCTTATCAGGTGATGTTAAAGAAGAGAGTTCAACAATTATGGGCTCTCTCCTAATTGACACAATTATAAAGGTCAAATAACACTGTATCAAACTGAACTGAAATTAAGCACTAATGGAGTCAAAAGAATCTATGTGACCGAACTTGAAAAACCCATTGAGCAAAAAGCAATGAAACAGCATAAATTAACATGATGTGGTCCAAGTTACAACAATGGAAAAGGTAACACAAAGGTGGATTGAAAGAAGGAAGAACTCCTCGTACCAAGGTAGTAGCATCACTTGAACACTTCAAAAGAGAATGTGGAGAGATCTCATTGAGTTCATCCCTATATTTTGTTGCATCCTGAGAACAGAGAGAAATTGATGTCAAAAAGGTAGATGCTAGTAAATTCAGATAATGACACTTTGTATACAGAACTTGCACAAGCACATATCATATCACTGGCGGGTTCCATATCACAGTAAAGCACTACCAGCAGATGTATATGTAAGGTCACCTAGTGAGTAGTGACAATACTGACAAATGTCTAAGAGATGGATTAATTATGATGCTTAAATGAAAAACTGCATAAGTCATCTTCTTTCTATTAATAGGAAGAACATATGGATGTTCAATAGACTCTAGAAACTTGAAAAAAAAACTTGTGGTGTGCGGTGTGCACATTGATTTAGAGATCTTGGCAATCATAGTACTCATATCACTGGTGAGAAAAAAAAAAAAAGTAGAGGAAAATGTTAGACTAGAAAGAATATAACTTTCACAACTCCTCTCGATCTAACATAAACCGCTTTCTTTCCTTTCTGTGCTACATGTTCTAGATGTACCTACGAGCCACTGCAATAGCACGATGGACTCAAAACAGGCATCAAGTTTGAACCTTCACGAGAATCTCATTTGTGCTCAAAGCCACCATATAAAAGCTAATCAGTTAACTTCTCTGTTGATACGAACCATCTAGAGCCAGGTTTTAAGGAGACCGACCAGGTAGACTGATCCAAGGTACCAACTTCCAAGTTCACGGAACACAAACACGCAATTTTAGTTGATATTCAACTTCAAAAGGTACATATAGGCATTGAAACTATTACAAACCCCCTAGTGTCCCAATTCATTTTAGCCCTCAAGCCCCGTAAAACATGAAGAAAGAAAAAGAAAAGGGAAAAGAAAGGACTACCTCAAACCTCTCCTCAGCAATTGCCTCTTTCATGAGCCTCCTCAAACGTAAAACTGGCTCTTCTTCTTCAAAAGATCTTAATGAATCACGTATTCTTGCAGCTTCTTTATAATCCTACAAGCAGAGCAAGATTATCAGATAACTATGTCAGAATGTGAGAGCCACCTTTTCTGTACATACAATCACGATGAGAATTGCTAAGTACTCTCCATCCCAAAGAATAAGTATTACTAAATAGTTTACAATGTCTCGAGGAAATTAACCACTTGCACCATACTTAGAGTTATGGGAGCCCGCTATGAAGCAGGAAATTTGTTTCTGGGTAAAGGAAGAGATATTTAGAAACTCCAAATGCCAAATCATACACGTAAATCAAACATCAAACTGCTAACCTTTGAGTATATGATGTCAAATTATATACGAATTCCTAACTTACATGAAACTTCATAAAACTGAAACTCGTAAAAATAACGCGCCTATCAAACAGCTGTTCAAGAATAAACCTTCGAAGACAAATTGCAACATGCTACTTATTAAATAGGGACGGTTCTAAAACCAATATACTGTAGTACTTTAGTTTCAGACATCAATTTCCAACATACCATCGTGTGGCATTTCAACTGAAACCCAGTAACCAAATTTCACCTTAAAAAATATAAAACAATTGATAAACCTTCCTTCGAGATGTATCAAAAGTAATGGAAGGGAATTTATGAAGCCGGAAGATATCAAATACAAAGTAAATGGATTAACTAACAACATTGTAAGCATCACTCAAATTATTTCTCAATACAACAAGGGTCATAGGTCATCTAGTAGCTAATAATCTAGTATTTCTGGAGTGATATGCCCAATTGCCCATCATCAATAAACACATAAAATATAGAATCAAATCATCAAACACAATATCACCACACACTCTTCACTAAACATCACTATAGATTTCCACTACTCCATTATATAGGCACCCCACAGCCCATTAAGCACCCAAAAGGCAGTATAAATCCACACAAGGATCCAAAACTACCAGAATTTGGACATATTTTAACATTGAATATGTTTACCAATGTCAAAGGCACATCAATATACCACATAAAACCANAAAAAAAAACAAAAAGTAACAAAATTGATCAAAAGAACCATCCATCAATCAACCAACAGATAATGAGATAATACCTCAGCTTTGGCTGCTACCTCCATTTGCTGCTTAAGCATGGCATAAGTCTGGGTCCGAGCAAGCAGCCCATCCGGGCCCGGGCTCGGTATCGGGCTTGAACTCGGGCTCTCCCCACCAACGTTCCTCTGAGAAGAACAAGCTACAATCCTACAAAATTTCACACCTTCACATTTACCCATTGAACAGCACCCATTATTACGGCTACCCACATCGAAATTCGAGAACCCATTTGCATTGTTTCTCGAATTACACCCTTTTCCTCTGGTTCCAACCCCAAAATCAGTGAACACTTTGAGACCCAAAGATTGCATCTTTGTTCTGAGATTCTAAATGGGTAATCTGCAATTTTTCTGGGTATTTGGGAGATGGAATTTGTGGGTTTTGTCTGGAATTTGCCGATGATTATAAGAGAAAAATGGAAATGCTCGAGAATTGGAGGAATGTGAAATTAGTGACTGTTATTAGAAATTGTTTAAGAGCAGGTAGGTGATGTTGTATGTTGCCTCAAGCCGCTGTTGAGCGGGTTACTTGGTGGGTATCCGTATCGATGTGGATATTTATTCAGTTGAGAGTTGGGACCAAAAAAAGGACCTCTTTGGGATAAGAGATGTGGGTCATGGAGGGTCCGAGTTGATCTTGAGAGTTGAAATGTATCAATAAATTAGGTTGATATTTAGTGTGGAGGAGGAGGAATGTAAGTTAGTCGTTTTCATTCTGTATTCAGTTTAGTGTAGCTATTTAATTTACCTCTCTCCTATACTCTATTCATTGCCGTTCAATTTCATTGCATTCAACTCTGATTGGTTTAGATTAGCGGTATTTAGTTGAAATGGCATAGCCTAGTTTACGTTATTGGAGACTTTTGACAGCTATATTATACGATAAACGTGGGATAAAATAAAGAATATGAACCGAGATATCATTAGTTTTGAAATCCATGCGCCGACACTCTGTTTGGTTTAGCTCAAATGACGATTGAGATACGTCTTTGTTCGATAATAGTCAAACCACCGGAGAATCTCTTGATTCTTGCAGTAGAGATACGTATTACTTATAAGATTATTGTGTCTAAGTAATCTATCATGTCTCATTTGCATATTACAAGATGATAGCAAACTTATTTCAAATCTTAATAATCTACCATATATAATCATTTGAGTTCATACTCTTATATCAAGTTGTATATAAAATAAAATATCTAGATTATTTTTTTATTTTCATTATTGAAGGGAGAACATGGGTTATAATTATATTCGGATAATGAAAGTGATTTTTCCACTCAAACTGTTGGAATGGTTTTTTAGCCAAATTACAAATTTAGATATTATGGGATTTTGGTTATTTCTGTTTGATATTTTTGTGGCTATTTTGTGGTCCTTTGGATGTGAACCACAGGGAGAGGATGGCAGAGAGAATTTTTGGTTGGTTGATATGGAAGAAAAAACTCCAGGTGTCCCTTAATAACTAATGCCTCTGTTTCAAAGCACAGTGACTGCTCTTTTTTGAGCTTATTTGAGGGCCTCAAAAATGAATGGTTCCAACCATTGATGGTTGAGCATTCTCCACGATAATATTATTAGTAAAGGAAAAAATTGGAGGTTTTTGTGCAACCTTGTGAGTTACATCAATTATAAGATGTGTTTTAGTTGAGAGATTCTCTTTAGGTTGGTTATAAATTTCTCATCAAGTAGAATGTGGAATCTAGTAAAATTGATAGGTCATCGGGATTTTTCTTTCAGAAGTGCTAAATTGTTTAATCTATTGAAAAAATTTCACTTTGTCTCGTAATATTTTATCAACCAATACAGGAGTGAAAAATATATGAATATACTCAACATTTTGTTATATGGGACAATCTAATTGAGTGATTTATATAAAGCGACCAAAAGTATTACAAAATGTTTCATTTGTTGTTCAAATAAGGTATTACTTTTCAGTTTAAAAGTATCTCTTTCTAATTCGAAGAGTATCATTGATCTTATATGAAGTGGTTTTAGTGTGTTTTCTTTTGAGAGGGAAATTAGAGAAGTAGTGATGTATCAACAAACTAAAAACTTAGGTCTTGTACATTTCATTTAAATGGTGTTAAACTGAACTAAATTAAACTAGACACTAAATAAATTGTAGCATGTGGGGGGAAAAAAAGAAGTTAAATGACGTTAATTAGTTGAACCAAACAAAATATGAAAAATGATGAAATGGACATAGATCTTAGATAATTTCCAAAAAAAGAAAAGAAAAAAAAAAAAGGTTTTGATTTTGTTGTGAGTGTCAAATCCTTTACATTTGGTTGGTCGGGCATAAGACCGGACCAATGGGAGTTGGGCTGGCAAAAGCTTGGATCAACGGCAGGCGTATGGATGGGCTCTCAAGTTCAGAATTCCGAATCAATGAATGCCCACCTTCAATTTAATTGGTCTTCATTTAGGACATGTACACTTTTTTTGTTGGGCTAAATATTTGAGAAACACCTAACCCTATACACACTTTATCCAAATACTATTGCATTGTTTATGAATGATCTGCTAATTTTTTTTGAAACAAAAAAACAAATGAAAGAAAACAACATTCATATAAGAGTAGAGGTGGCGGTAAAATTCATTATACTACAAAAAAGGTATTGGGTTGGCTTACCTCAAAAAGAAAGAAAAAAAAAAGGAAAAAAAAGGGTATTGGGTTAGCTTGATATATTTATGGGTCAACATGATACAAATGGATTGACGAAAAACTCTTAATCGAGAAACAAGCAATACAACATGATTTGCTCATGACATAGTAATTTGAAAATATTTTGAATACGCGGGTGATACAACTCAAGAGGCACGCACCCCATTTTGGAGCTCAAGGCATGGTATGTGGCCCATCATGACACGGTTTAAAGCCATCATTGTTATAGCTAAGGGTAGCCACGGGCCATGTTGGCTGGGTCACATACCGTGCTAGAGTATCTAGAGTTTCAGAAGGCTCGACTCGGTCCACGGCCCAAGCAGTGGGTCTCGTGTCATGTCGTGTCACCTCTTTCTCAAGGTAGCCATGACCCATCCAGACGACGTGTTGTGCTTATGTAAAATAATTGTACATTATGTTTTATTTTTTTCACGTGTCAGAGCGTGCCGTGTTGTGCTTGTTCGTGGTTAGGAATACGATTTTCCTGAAAATCACGACCCAATACAACCTACCATGTCATGCCACGTGTTGGGCAGTGTCCGGAGTAAGTCCATGTTGTGCCAAATTCGTATTGTATCATGCCGCCCGCAGGCCACCCCGTCCCATGGGCAGCCTTAATTATAGTGTGAGTAGTGAGCACCATGGGTCCATAGTATAGTAATGATACTCTGAGTGTATGACATTATGCGATAATCAAGGCAGAGGGAGCAGCTGAGATCCACTGATGAAAGGGGCCTACAATCCAACGACTCCTTGTGGCTGCAGGCACCAATGCAATTAAAACTCTCTGGTATGACGTACCGTACTGGATCTTATTCATTTGAGCTGACCTTCCCTGTCACCACTCACCCGCACCATCATACTTTCATCGTGATTCTTCTTCACTTTTTCCCTTTGCTTGCTTCGCCACTTTTCACGACAACTTATTGTATCGTCCCGAATTATTGGTTCATTCTCTCACATAATGATATATTTACCATATCATTTATTGGTGATTTGGAGATATTTCCATAATTACGTGAGATAAGGAGCATTGGTCATGTAATAATTGCTCCCTTTTCACGTTCCTATTTTCTTTCTTTCTTCTCATTTAATTTATATTTCCTTTTTTGTTTATATTTTCATGTTTTTCATCGTACAAAAAATCAAGTACATTAATCAACTCAGGCTTTGTTGTATTCATGTTATTTTTGTTGATATTTATTGTTGATTATTTATCTTTGTTGATTTTCGTTGATTTTTGTTGATTTGTTAGATTCGGTAGAGAGCTACTTTGTTGATTTTTACTGATTTTATTAATTTTTGTTGATTTTTACTAATTTTTGCTGAAATCAACAAAAATAAGTTGAAGAGAACAAAGACTGAGAGTGCCGAACCATTCACACTAACTACTCGTTGGTTCTTGTAATTAGGGGTGAGCAAATCGGGTACTTGCCCATTTTTTTTGGGAACCAGAATTGGAACCGGTTGTAACCGGTTCCTAAAAGTCGGAACCGGAACCGGTTTCACCAGTTCCACAAAACTTGGAACCAGAATCGGAACGGTTCCGGTTCCAGTTCCGCGTATCCGGTTCTTTACTAAACTTATCGATAATCTTGTATTTTTTCAATAAAATAAATATTAATTAAAGTATATAATTATATTAACAAATTTTCTTTTGCAATTACAAACCCGAATCTGAATTTTAAAATAAAAAATTGCAAAATGTTGAGAATTAAACGTGAAAAGCATATATTTAAGTCTTTTAAATATTATAATTAACATGTAAAGGAACGGGTACCGTGTACCCAACCGGTTCTGGTTCTTAAAATCTGGGAACCGAAATTGGAATCAGTTGGAAACGGTTCCTAATATTTGGAACCGGAATCGGAACCGATGAGACCGGTTCCGACCCATCGGTTTCGGATCCGATTCCGTGTACCCAGTTCTTTGCTCACCCCTACTTATACTCCTACTTTAATAGAGTTAGGATGTAAACGAGCCGATATACTCGTGAGCGGCTCGCGAATATACTTACGGGGCGTTTGGTAAAAGGTAATAGAGAGGTGGGAATGAGATTTTAAATCCCAAAACCTTAATTCCCATGTTTGGTTTGTGGGATTGGGAATAAAAAAAGGATTGGGATGGGGAATAGAAGGCCCCAATTCTCACCAATTTAATAATTAGGGGGGCCTGGTAATTGAGGTGAGAATTCGTTCATTAGCTTCAAATTACTATATTAACCTTTTTATTAACCAATCTCTACCACTCCACATCATTAATGAAGGGTATTTTAGTAAATCAACTATTAAAATCCTTACCTATTCTCATCTTTACAACAAACAAGGGATTGGGAATTATAATTTGAACTCCCATCAAATTCCCCATCACCAAAATTCCCAACTCAAATCCTTCATATTCTCATTCCCACTTACCAAACGTCCCGTTAGGTCACAATTTATTCGATAATAGACGATCCTAACATAAACACCAATTTAATACTCGTTTAATGAACGAGTCGAGTATGAGCACACCCGTACTCGATTCGACTCGTCTCGTTTACCGCCCCGAATAGAGTACAAAACTCCAAATGGTTAGTTCTCTCTCAAAAAGCGACGTAAATATACACAGTAAAAAGTAGTCTACCTGTCTACCCCCTAAAGAAATGAACAACGGTGGTGGTGGAAAACCGAAAAGAAAGGCGCACCTGCAACTGCAACAAACAATGCACGACAAAGAAGAAAGAGAGGAGAGAGAAAGTGTGTTTGTGGGGGATGATGAAGGAGAGAATTCAAGTGCCCCCTGCACTTCTCCGTACAACTGGATTCGGTTTTTGATAACCGAACCAATCCCCACTCTCTCTCCTCTTTCTCTCTCTCTCTGTAACTACTGCTGTTGTGGCAGAGTCTCTGCTGCAGCAGAGATCATTTTATCGCTCCAAGAACAACAAATCGTCTATAACAATGAATATTGATCCTCTCTTTCTCTCTCCTCTCATTTCCGTACCTGACCCTTGATATAATCTTACCCACTTTCTTATCTTTTCTCCCATTTAACACCATTCCATCTTCATCTTCATCTTCATCTTCATCTCAAGGTAATTGCTTTACTTTCCTCTCTGTTTCTCTGTCATTATTTCGTTCATTTCTCATCTGAGTCATCTGAAATTTCTTGATTTTTTGAGGTAGTTGGTGGGTTTTTGATTTGATTTGCTGGGTAATGGTCTCTTTTTTCTGGGTTTATCATTTCATTTAGAAATTTGCTTATTGCTAATAGACTGATTGTGTGAGTTTGTAGATATATGCTTGTTCTACTGAAATCCTTTCTCTGATGATACATTGGGTTTTGCTTTATGATTTCTAAAAAATTCCCTGAAAGTTCTGAAGAATTCTAGCTATCTGGGTGTCATGGGAGTTAGGTTTATAGAAATAATATGAGTTTCTAAGTGCTTGTTGCTCTTGAATGCCATTTTTACTATAAAATGCTGCTTAAATCTTCTCTGACATTGTGTTTATTGTCTATGATCAATTACTTTCACCACCATTTCTCTAATGGGGGTTATGAAAACAGTGTGTTTGATTTGGTGTTCTGTGATTGTTTGTTGCAATGATGTAGTTTTCTTTTTTGGATGATGATTTTCACTAATACTCAGTTACATTTGCTCAATGTCCCAGAGTGCTTGTGACTGTGAGAGTATGAATGTCTACATGTGTTGCTTCAAATAGTCCTTGAAGTATCTTATCAGAACAGACATGTTGGTTACATACTTTCATTTATCTTCTGGGCATTGAGAAATCCCACAATTTTTTTGTCTAAATCAGCTAATTTTGCAACTTTTCTGTGATCATACTGTAAATATGGAGGGTTATTGATATTCTCAATTTCAGTGATAGTGATGGGCAGGGCTCTTATTCAATCAATTTCACTGTTTCAGTTTGGTGTATTACTTAGTCGTGTGAGAGTGCTTGTGATATGGACCCTGGTGTATGATTATTTTATGTTTGTTGTCTGACAGTATCTAATTTGATTTTAGATGTTGATTATGCATTGATAATGGCTTTTATCTCCCAAATACGAAATCCACTCAGAAGGCATCTTAGTTCTTTTTCCTGTGATGCTAATATATATTCCAGCTCCATTTCTGACAATATGAGTTTGCCCATGGTGGTTTCCACTTTCAACATGGTTAAGAGAGTTACCAATGGACAATTTTTTGAACTTTGGATTATAGTCGAATAGATTAAACTTAATGACGGCGTCAACATTTGTCTATTTGTTATTTGCTGGGAACTAGCAAGTCAATCTATTTTCAGTGAAAGATCTAAAGGTAGTAATCTTTTTCTGCTGGTAAGGTTGCATCCATTGCACACCCCACTACAAGCACTTGGTATGATATCGTTTTAATTGAGTTCTGTGCTCTTCACCAGTTGCTTTTGTAACATGATTTCTTTTTGTTCTGCTTTTGGAAATATAGTGGAGTATTTTTTTAATCCATACCCATTAGGTTATATGTCCTCATTGTGACTGATGTGCCCACTGGGATCTAGTGCCTAGTGTTCCTTTAAAGGAAGGGAAAGGGGTAGATAAAGACTGCAAGAAGTTATTGTTCTAGTGACCATTCTGAAGTTGGGCTGGATTTCATCCCTATTGTTGTTATGTGCTTTTATGAAAACGGGTGCTTGCTTTGCTTCCTTTCCTTCTATCTCTTTGTATTATCTGTTGGTTGGAACATTTTGAAAATATACCTAATTAATAGAGTTAAGAGAACTTTGGCTGGTTACATACAGGAGCATGTTTGGAGGTGATGTGACGAATCCCATGTTTCCTGTTTCGATGGACAATGTCAGGTTACCATACAATGGCAATGCAGTGCCACCAATGCCATTAGATGGTTAGTCCCGTTTAATCAATTGCCTTTTATATGCATGTTCTTTGCATTTTAAATCGTCTGATTTCTGGCAACCTTGTCGGCTTGGACTTCGCTGATATGAACAGTCTGCTAGGCGTGATGTTCTTATGCTTTATTAGGTTCTTACCTCTTACTAACCAATCTTGTGTCATCATCATTAATCATGTAATTATCTCTGCTTTCCAGTTATGTTTAAGAAATAGTAGTTCCCATCTTACTTGGTCTGTTAAAGTTGGTTGTTTGAAAAGCTTATGATGACTTTAAATATCAGCACCATCAAATTTCAAGCATTGCAACCTCAATATAGAATTATAGACTTAGGTAACAATCTTCATTACTGATATATGTGGATTTAGTTTACTCCACTTAATACCACGCAGTTGCTAATGCGACTAACATGGGAAAGTGTCATGTTGAACTATATTGCAGTATTCATCGGTTGTGATGCTGATATAATGAACATGGTTGGGGGCAAGAATGCAACCTTGGCGAATCTACCCATGAAGCTAGGCAAGGGTGCACCCGTTTTTAATCAGCACAAGCTTCCTGTTACCCTGCATGATAGTACATTCCTGGATGGAGCTGGGCGAAGCAGGAGCATGTTGAAGCACATCCCTGTGTCCACGGGGCTTAGACTTTCATATGGAGAAGAGGAGCACAATTCTTCCATCTCATCTGCTGGTGAAAACACAATGGCTAACCTCTCATCCATGCTGGCTAACAGTGATGATCTGCAGAGCGAGCTTGTTCGGCAGAATGATGAATTTGATCAATATATGAGAGTCCAGGTAAGATTCTTTGACAAGTGCTGATATATGATAAATTTTCTGAATTTTGTTTGATGCTGGAGATAACCAAACCTAGCTAACTTATTAAGATGTTTTCTGTTGGACAATGATGAATTCACCGTCATCAATTTACACAAAGTATGAAATGTTGAAAAATCAAATTGCATTGGCATTTGATAATCTACTTGCATTCTACTTCTTCTTCTTGTGCTGGGGAGTGGGTTCTACATTTGTTTTGTGACTGTCTCATGTTTGAAGCAAACGCTTCTTTCCGAAAACATTTTGGGAAGTGCTGAAGAAAAGTTAGAAGTTCAGGGTCCTGATGCTTAAGTTTATGATATGTACTTGACATCGAATGGCAAGGATTCTATTTGTTGCATATTGTTGATAGTGGGATATTTTTCTTGCTATGGACCTCGTTTATATGTTTTCTATCTTGATTTTGCTGAATACTTGCTTAATGATTATAGTCGATTGATATATGTGTTTGGCGTTAGTTGCACCTATGCACCATGATATCATGATATGTTTAAATTTGGCCAGAGTATTATATGAATTGACAACTTGAAAATCAGGAACATTGAGTTTACAGGAACACTGTATTTAAACTGAGTAGTAATCCTGGAAGGAAATGCTTCTGCAGTTAGCATTTCAGGGTGTTTTGATCTTTGCACATCTCTTCCGTTTTAGTTAGGTCACAGAGCTAGTTTGGGAATCCAATAAGCTGGGTGTTCTAATTTTACATAATCATTCTACCTTTGTGACTTCAAACAGGAAGAATATATCAGGAAAGGCACAAGGGAATTAAAGCATCGGCACACAATTTCTCTCTTAAACACTTTGGAAAAAGAAGTCAACAGCAAACTACACGAGAAAGACGTTGAGATAGAGAACCTGAATCGCAAGAACAAGGAATTGACGGAGAAAATAAGGCAGATCATACTAGAAGCTCAATCGTGGCATTACAAGGCAAAACAAAACGAGTCAGTAATCAATGTCTTGCGGAGCAACATCAATCAGGTCTTCTTACACGGAGCTGCATGCCTGAAGGAAGGTTGTGGGGAGAGCATGGTAGATGATGCTGTTTCGTCTTGTAATCAAAACCCTTTGATTCCTTTGAACAATCTTGAGCATTTTCCATCTATGAAGGAGTCGATGATGAACTGCAAAGCATGCAATGGTAAGGAAGTCTCGGTTCTGTTGTTGCCTTGTCGACACTTGTGCCTTTGTATAGACTGTGATGCTTTCATTGACAGTTGCCCTGTTTGTCGGGTTAAGAAGGGAGGAAGCATTCAAGTATACATGTCTTGAATGCTTCAAAGTGTTATACTTGTAATGATCATTGCCTTGGTTTGAATGAAATATTGATCTCCTAATGTCATCAATTATTAGGATACTGATTCCCCCAACCAGTTTTCGAAAGTGATTTCAGGTTACTAGTAGTCTGGAAGCTTGTTATATGTCTAAGAGGTCATTTAGTCAAGTTTCTAGATTTTTGAGCTCGTCCTTCACAATTCTCTCTTCCCTCCCCCTTGGGCCGTCCTCCTTCACTTTTGATCCCCCTAAGAGTTACTAGGAAGCCAAAATGGGGATAGAAATGGAGAATCAATTGCAGAGTTTTAATTTCTAGCCTTCTTTTTGTTTCTTAGAGGCTCTTTTTGGGAAGGAGAAAGTGAAGAATGAGCGGACAGGGAGGACAAATTTGTAAAGGGAAAGCTAAAAATCATAGAAACTTTGCCAAGCGGCCTCTCTCTTACGCAATGGAAATGGATCCTGAAGGATCGCATTCCTGTTAATTCCTGCTCTAGTTTAAGGGTGCTTATGTTTTCAGATTGTCAGTTTGTACAATAATGCTAGTCTCATAGGCTCATACTATGTTATTGAACTCGAGGTTGAGGACGAGGTGGGTCCGATAAAGGTGTGGGATGGGTTAGTTTTGGCTACTATGAGTCCATTTGTAATATTGGTCGATTTCGAAGTATCATTGTCATGTTTTGGGTGGGGATCATGAAGAGCTTATATCTGTCCTGTATCTTATGTTGGTGGAGTTCCTTAGTATCCTGGAACAGCTGATAGTAGCAGTGATGTATGACCCCATTCTGACTGTTAACAAAATCACAATCACAAATCACTCATATGGTTTTGGCTAGAGATGGTGATATATGATCCAAAATGCATTTCCATATTGATGAATTTCAGTCACATATTAATACTTATGTTATATAGATGTCTACACGCTTAATTGGTAAAATTTTATTGGAGACCTTGGTTCAAAAAAGTCACAACTCTGTTTATTGGGGCTTGCCGTTCTTTTACACCAAAAAAAAAAAAATAAAAAAAAATCTCCACTTTTAGGGTCTGTTCTTTACGTCTTGTTTTTGATGGAATCCAGCATTCTCCAGCAAATTTCAATAATTAGTAAAAAGTTCCAACATTCTCCATTATTCTCCGGCAAAAAAAAAAAAATGAACATAAATATAAATCTAAAATTCTTAGAATAATAACAATAATATATATATACAAACAATTATTATTATTATTATTATTATTATTATTATTTATTTTATTTTTTTTGAATGAATACAAACAACCAAAGTGGACACAATCTTATGAAATTTTATTGACAAGGAAAAAATATGTACAAACTAATGTATAATATTACAA